>JANHFR010003186.1:75841-90192 GCA_032468015.1 Mimophis mahfalensis | reverse complement strand
CAAGTTCCAGTAGGAAAGAGTAGTATACATATCTCAGGGTTGAACTGTGAAGACCTTGGTGCTCTCTGAGTTTGCTTGTTTATCTACATCTGCAAGCAAACAAGCAAACTCAAAGCACCAAGGGCTTCACATTACCAAACTAGGTAACATACTTGAAATCCACACATGTCTCTCCTCTGACAAAACTTAAAAAATAAAGTAAAATCAAATCAAATCAAATCTATCATTATAAATAATAACACGAAAACTAATAAATCCTCAAAGGGCAGACTCAATGGGCCGCTGGGTCTTTCTCTGCTACCATGTTTATCATTCAAGGAGTTTCTCCTTGTTATTTCCTTGATTATTGTTTTCTGCTTGATTATTTCCCTGGTGTTAATCCCTTTTTATCAGTTAGCTGCTGGAGAAGGTGTCTTTTAGTTTCCTTCTTAGATTTTGAATGGTATATAAATGTGCTTTATTTCTGTGTGTCTACTCATGGTTGATTTGTCTGAATACCAAGCTTCCAGAAATTCCCTAGTGTCTTTGGATTTAGCTTAGCCTAGGATGTTCACCGTTTCTCAGCTGAAACTATGTTAAGTCTGTCCATGTGTTAAGAGATTAAGATTTCATCATGTCTTCTGATTGCTAGTTGGTATTCAGGAATGCACTCTGCTAGTCTTCTGCCTGTCTGTCCTACATAGTGGCTGTTATTAGTCCTCACACTGTATGTTGTAGATAACTCCTGTTTTTTCTACTTGGGCTATAAGAAGCCTTTTGATTTCTTAAGATAGTATGGAGGACTTTTGTTAATTTGTGTGCTATGATAATGCCATGTGGCTACAATTGTCTGTTGGTTGCTTCTGTAATGTTTTTGATGTATGGTGGTGTTATTCTTTTCATGGCACATGTTGGTTATGTTGGAATGGGTTGAGTGAAGTACTTTTTGATAAAGTTGTGTGGATATCATTTTGTTGGAAGATAATGTAAAGGCAGTCTGTTTCTTTGTTCAGGGTTGTTGAAATGTGTTTGTACTCATCTGAATAACGTTCTTATACAGTTCCTCTTTGTAGAAAGTTACTAGAAAAGGCAAGAGAGTAAAATAATGGTTCTGACAAGACCCCAAATCAATCTCCAACAGAGATTATTCCCCTTCTCTGTCCTAGGAATGAGCGTTATGCTATTTCTGTCCTAGAGATGTTCGAAGTATCTGTGGGGATTCATGTTTATAAGTTGGATTCATACATTGCTGCCAATTCAAATATGATTGTTGGAGGCTTACTGTGTACCCATCTACTGAGTTGAATGTACTGTGTGAACCACATCATATTGCTTGCTTTACCGGGTGGTTATTTAGACAACACTAATAGCAATAGCACTTAGACTTATGTACCACTTCACAGTGCTTTACAGCATTATGAAGTGGTTTACAGAGTCAGCATGTTGTCAACAATCTGGATCCTCATTGTACAAAACTTGGAAGGATGGAAGACTGAGTCAACCTTGAGCCTGGTGAGATTCAATCTGCCAAATTGCAGGCAGCCAGCAGGCAGCAGAAGTAGCCTGCAGTACTGCATTCTAACCACCGTGCCATCACAGCTCTTAATGAGGATTCAATATGTACTGGAAGAAGAAAAAAACCACTTTCATAGTTTCAAAGTGACCTTGATCCTCTGCTGCTTCTGAACTTCCAAATAACAGTGTGTTTGTGTACTTAATACACAAGCCTCAGTGTATGACTCATTCAGTCAACCACAGTATAGTTAACCATCACTCGGCTACATCACAACTAGATCACTGCCTTGTGTTTATTCATATTAAAACATAATATCTAGATTGTATCTAGTATACCATTTACATCATGATTCCACTGGATGGTTTGCACGGGTTTCCACTTCTTTTCTGAGCTAGATTTGACCATTTTAGTTTTCAATAACTTGGATAACATATTAGCCAGCAGTATGGCTAACTCCAATTCTCATTATTCTTTACTGCTAGCCTTTCTGGTGGAGATTGATAAACTGGCTTCATTTGCATTTATTTGGCTTATACATCCACAAAGTGTCTCATTTAGTCTGATGTGTGTTTTCTTGTTTTCTATCTTTTCCACTGGGAAGGGAAATTCAAATCTGCCTAAGAGTAAGACATTTTATGGGATAAATATTTTCTGCTAGTGTCCCTAAAGCTATTTATTAACACCATTTATTGATCCTATAATAAGTAAGCAACACTTCCTTTTGCAAAATGATGGTAAGAAGAGCTATTAGTCTGGTTGGATTCACAATGCAGTCTAATGTTGACTATCTACTTGGTGACGAAGGCCAAAGGAGCACTACACATCTTGCCCCTTGGTAGCAAAAAACAATTAAAATAAAGATCACAGTGTAGCAAGAGGCCTATGTTTAATTTGTACAAAGTTTCCATTAAACAAAGCTGTCTGCAGAAAACATAAGAGTACAGCTCCCTGCTGACAGTTTAATGGGAAGAGAATTCTTTAAAAGGCATTATTAGGATTTTGTGCATTTTGGAAAATTTTACTGACTTTATAAATATAGACTATTACTGATTTTACACATGTATACCAGTGAAGAGCAAGACAGTTACTCAGAGACATATGAAGCAGGTGCAGCACTTACAAAATTACAAAGGAGAATAATATTAGGTTTATTTTAATGTCATTATTATTTTCAGTAATGGCCCTAAAGCATTACTTATATAGTGATACAACAAATTCTAAAGACTGTTTTTGGTTGTAATACTGTTTGCCTTGGAGAGTGGTTTTTTAAGTAAATGCACAAACACATCCAACTTCAAATTCAGTAATGGATTTAGTTGCATGAAATATTAACTTCATATTGCCATGTCTCCCTATCTTCCAGAGGATCCCTCTGTCATGAGTTATACAGCTCAGTGCAGTAGATTTAGGATTGCAAAATTCTTCAATCTGATTTGGTCTTTGCAAGCTCATCTGAGCGTATCCCCAGCAAAGACTGTCCTCTGAAACAAACTCTGTAAGCCTGACAATAACAAAAGGCACGCTAATTCTCAAAAAGAACATGTGAACTTCATTATTATTTCCTGAACATTCCAGGACAGAAATTGTCTATTACATTACCACCAAGTATTCTATTATGTTTGGGGAGCTATTTGCTTAATGCAATTATTTTTTGTCTTGAAATAGTTGAATTTTAAGCAACTCAGTCTTGGAAAGTTCATACTTCAGCTGCAAAGATGACCATTCCAAGATCTATGAAGACTTTTTGTTACTTGATTTTCTCCAGAGAATGCTTTTTTAATGCCTTTAGCAATAAAGATTTTCAGAAAGAAAGTAGCTTTATGCTACTAACAATAGCAATAGCAGTTAGACTTATATACAGCTTCACAGTGCTTTACAGCCCTCTCTAAGCAGATTACAGAGTCAGCATATTGTCCTGAACAATCTGGGTCCTCATTTTTTTGGACCTCGGAAGGATGGAAGGCTGAGTCAAGGCTTGAGCCTGTTGAGATTTGAACTGCCAAATTGCAGGCAGTCAGCAGTCAGCAGAAGTAGCCTGCAGTACTGCATTCTAACTACTGTGCCACACAGCTCTTGCCGTGGTGGTGCAGTTAGTAGAGTGTTCTATGTAGTACTTAGCTGCCAGCTGCCTGCAATTAGGCAGTTCAAATCCCACCAGGTTCACGGTTGACTCAGCCTTCCATCCTTCCAAGGTGGGTAAAATGAGGAGCCAGATTGTTGGGGGCAATATGCTGACTCTGTAAACTGCTTAGGGAGGGTTGAAAGCCCTGACAAGTGGTATATAAATCAAATGCTATTGCTATTACCTTGTATGGTGCAGAAATTCTGCAGTGTAGAGATTGTTGGACTAGAGCAACTTAATCTATGGGAAGTGGTTCATATCAACCTGCCTCCCTCCGTTGCCTTGCTAGAAGGGAAGTGACTTTTCATTCCTTTGCTATAAAAGCAGTCTAGGTTATCTTCCTCTTTCATAACAGATTGATGATAGATCTGATTGGTGCCCAATTTAACATACTGGAAAAAAAGTGAAAGGTGATGGGTGAATTTGGAATTATTTACAGCCTTTTGAATGTTATTCCTTTTTGGTGCAATAAATATCAAGGTTAATTCAAGGGCTGGATATTTCTAGCCACTTTCTTCCAGGACCAGGACTTTCAGCAATGGGTTCTCCAAACTGGTATGGTATAGTTAAACTGTATGAAACAATAACGGTTTGTTTACAAATCCATCCCTGAGAGAAGCTTCATTAAATTTTGCTCCAGTTCATAACTCTGCGGGGTGGAAGGGATAGAGGTGTCCCAGTTCTGAAATAGCTCTGTATTTCTGGAGGGTTTCAGGTTGAAGATCTGAACTGTAAACTATATAAGATTCCTAGAAACCAGTTCATTTATCCAGACATGTCTTGGCATTCATAAGATCCCTATAGTGAAATAATCTGCTTTTGTTGGAAGATTTAGATCATAAGATAACCCAAGAAGTGACAAGATATGCAGGGGCAGTGAGGAAGAATCAGGGCTAGATCTATGGCAGCTAAGGCATTCAGCTGTAAAGGCAATAAATTGATTTAAAGATTGTATTTATTGCTTCTGTATGTATTTATATATGAAGGCCTTGGTGGTTTACTTATTCGGCAGCTTTAAATGTGTGAGTCTTAAAGATGAGACATGTCTCCTGAAGTGTCTCTTTTGCTAAAATGGTTGAGATAATTTGGTTGCATACAGTGCAGTCATTTATATATATATATGCACACTGCTGTCCACTGAGTTTAAAAGAATATACTTTCCAGGAAGGATTACAGTCCTGGTGTTTAAATATTAAATTCAAAGGTCTGACATTTTAGTGTTGAATTGGGATCATCTCTAATGTATAGCGAATGGTCCTCCTTCTAACTGTTCCATACCTGACTTGTCACACACATTGTGGTAAAGAACCTTAAGATCATTGCTTGTCCTTTATAGCTTGTTAGTATCTGCTGTGCTGAATCAGTGCACTTTACAGGCTTCAGTCTAGAAGGTTCAAGGGGCCAAAGAGCCTTGAGTTGCAATGTCCAGACAAGCATTGTTGGTGAGTTTTCCTTCACTTTACACACAGTCATTTCAGGGGATCCATTGGTATTCAGTCTAAAATGGATACAGATGCTGCTTCCAGATGCTGCTATGCTTTTACACTCTGGCCAAGACACTCTATGAACCTCCTCTGTGTGTAACTCAATCAAGATGGTGGAAACAACAGGGGATGTTATATTTGTGGTGGGATTTGCATCAAAGCTTTGGATCCCAGACTGTGTTGAACATAGGAAACATGTGCAATGTTACATGATTTTCCCATGCTCTGCATCATTCGGGCTTCATTACATTGTGACACCATTCGACACCCAATGAGAATGTAACACTGAAAGAAGAGGCTGTGGGAACATACGGTAAGTGAGATGTCTTCAATATTTCATGATTGTTTTCATAGCATCAACATTGTTGATCCCTTCTTCTTCTACCAAAATGGATACTTGGACTGGAATATTCCAGACTTCTTGTGGAGTTGATTTTCTCATTACAATAATAGTTATGGCAAAACTAAAATACAGAAAGACACCTTCATAATAATGGGTAAGTTCTAGAATGTTACAGATATTGCCAATTGACTCTTAAATCCTTAACATGCCTACCTTTCCTTTGGAAGTGATTACACCCATTAATCCTTTATCATGCATTAATCCTTTGCACATGACATTTACACAAATTGCTAGTAAGGAGTTCTATGCTATAAAATCGTTGAGACAGATTTAAACTACTTTCTGTTGTAACTTAGTGTCTTCAGTAATTGTGAAACAGACACAGGTATACCAAAGCTGATGAACATGCAAGCATCCTACATTCCCATTTGGGAATCTGCAGGCATGTCTGTTTGCATACTGGTATGTACTATCCTAACAGTCAAGAGTTAATTAGCAGTATGATATGTTAAATTAAGTAGCTGTCAGACAGCTCAGTCCTTTAGCATTAATCCTTTTAGAACTCTAAATTGAAAATGCAGTTTGCTATTTTGATATATCCCTAAATCTTATCCTAATCTCTCCCTTCATCTAAGCCAGAATTTATTCTGCCAGATGTGATGGATTCTTAATTAATATATTTACAAGAAATGATGATGTGCAAATACTTTGTCTAGCAGTCAAAGCTGGAAGAGTAAAGATCACAGATTGTGGTCACATTGATAATGGATGCCTTTATCTAAGTAATGACTTCTGTTTTGCTTTCTTCTATGATGTTCTGCATGCAGAACTTGTTCCTGTGTAAAGTCAATCTATAGGCACCAGTCTATAGATAGCAATTTTTTGTGGTGGTGGTGGGATTGAAGAGGCTTCAAATATGCAGTAAAAAAAAAAAAAAAGTAATAGTGAACTCCATGAGCCAGCACATCTATAATTTCACAGAATGGTTGCTATCTGGCTACAATAGGTGCTGATGTGATTAAAATATTTACTGGGTAAATAGCATGAAAATGTTAGAGAACAGAAAAAAATATCCAGGATTGAAAAACACTTTTTTTTAAAAAAAGAGGAAGAAACTAGAGGATGCCTGATTGAAAATCCTAACATAATTGGAAGACAAACCAAACTACAGTATAGGGATCACCAAAAATGACTTTGCCTTAGGGTCTAGTTAAAAGGTCTGGAGCCATCTCCAGATACGTATGTGTGTGTGCACGCACACATATGGTATGTATACGGTATACATATTTGGTTCCATTGGAAACCTTCTAATGTGAGACACAAGTAACAGCTTTAATTAGAAGCAGATTTCCCCCATGCCTGGATTTTAGGTAGAATGATACTTGAAAACCCAATTTATTTCATATATAAATAATGAGATTTCATCATGTGGCTCCCATATTGCATATGGGCCGTACACAAACGGACTTTCCATTGAATTGTGGTTATAGGTGCCATTTGTTTCTGTAGAACAATCTTCCCTAATCCAGCAGCCTCCAGATTTTTTCAAATTAGAGCTCCCAGAATATCCAGCCAGCATAGACTAGCTTTTTCCCTTTTCTGGGTGGGACTTTGGGGGATTTGAGTCCCAGTATCAGACTAGTAAACGTTGCTATAGAGTTGTCATATGTAGAAAGGGGGCTAATGAAGCTGGTTTTGTACATGAGGAGCTTGAACCATAGAGTCAAATCAAGCTATCAGATCTGAGTTGAAGATGAATAGCCATAAGCCACTTAATGGCTGTATGTTTCTAACAGTTAATGCAGAATCACGGGTCTAGCGTTCTTCACCATTGGTTGTCTTAACCTTGGCTGCTAGGAGATATTACAGGGAAGAGGATATAGATTTATTTATCATAGCGATGGAGAATTGGATAAGAACCAGTGAGGAACTGTCTGCCTACTGAAGTTATGGCTGTTCCATCACCTTCAAACATTTGTCAGAGATGCTATGAGGGTTCCTACCCTTCCAACTATGTCAGGGGTGTCAAATTTGAGTCATCACAACGATGTCCCATGACTTCCCCCCCCCCTTTATTCCCTTTGCTAAACTGGACGTGGCCAGCATACGTTGTACATGTTGCATCCGGCTTGCAGCCCATGAGTTTGACAGCCCTGAACTATGTGATTCCATGATTTTATGATTCTGTATCTAACAATTCCTAACAAGATCCAGAATCTCATCCTGCAAGGAAGGCAGCCCTTTGTGGCTGAGCCCAATGCATAGTAACTAGTACTACAAAGAAGTGGTTTAATAGCAACCAGATTTCAGTACTGAGCTTCTCCTTATATTGTGTCCACATGATGAGAATTACAGTTCTGAAGACATTTCTTTCTGCCTTCCAGATTTTTTAATATTTCAACCAGTTCTCTACAGAAGTTACTTTACCTAATCCCCAAATGGACTAAAATCCTGAACTTGAGCCTATGTAAAGCAGTGGTCAGGATGCCAGCAGTGATTAGCTTTCCATAAGTGAAAGGATACAAAAACGAGGAGGGGAAAAGACAAAGGTGTTGTACTACCATGAGTGAAGAATGTTGAGATGCCACTTGTAGATAACTCTAGTTTCTTTTTACCCAGAGGAATTAAGAAAAGGGCAAAAGATCTTGTGGCCTCGGGCAAAGCTTCCAACCCTAAAGGAAAGTCATCTGTCTCTCTCACCCGTGGTGGCAGACAAATATTAAAGAGGAAGCTGCTTGTTAACAACCCAAATTTTGCATTTTGGGCTGCTCAGGGTCCAACCCTTTGGTGACCCTGAGGTCAAAGGCTCCACCTCCCATTCATCTGTCCCTTTCAGGTTAGGTTCAGTTATTGCATAAACTGAGAACTTTCCTTTCTGTACAGAGCACAGATGGTGTGAGCTCATGTTTGTGTAGAAATAGATCTTCAGCCTGAGAGACAAAAGTGCTCATTAGATGCCTTTCTCCAAATTCACATTGTCATTTTTGGTTTAAGTATACTTAGCCTTCATGGTCCTTTAAGGACTAAACTTACTGCTTAGTTTTCTTAATAGGTTTCCTCCTTTCTTTAAGCAAATCCAATTGGTTTCACTTCACTTAGGTGACATAACAATTTATCTACTGGTTTCAGCAAGTGATATGTCCTCTTTTTAGATGGCTATCATCTCCTGGGAACATTTTCACTTGTTCAGCTGGTCTATAATTTGAATATAAAACCCACCTTGAATCTATAGCGGCACTATTTTCCACAGGTCATATGTTAATTTTATTCACACATGCTCCAAAATCCACAGACCCACAAAAGGCACTTATTTTTCCTTTTCACATCAGCAGATCCATTAACTGAATCAATGTTGTGTTAAAAATATTATCACAACTAGGGGTTCTGTTTTGGCTTCATAAAGTGTTCTATGTGGTGCAGAAATGTTTAGATCCTCACCATTTAGCACTCAGTTTTAATGATGTGCTGTTTTCATTTTCAACACTCTAATCTATTGCATCTTGTTACAATTTTTCTACCCCCAATTGTTTACAAGAATCCCCAAATTAGTGACATTAAGCCAGATGTTTGGCATGCACATACACAAAGATACATGCACAGAGGTGGGGGGGGGGGAGAGAAATCTGGGTGAAACAGATAGATTCTGACCAGCCTAGTAAGATGCATCCAACTATCTGTCATCCTCTGCAGGAACTTAGAAACAATATTTCAGTCCCAGTTCCCTTCTACAATCAAATTACTTTCTCTACTCAGATAGCTGCTGAAGTAGAGCAATCCTAGAGGCATCAGGTTTGTAGCTTTGTATCTGGGATGAAAGTGTACAACAGTGTTATAATATGGCCAAACCAGCATTATTGACCCCTAGCTATGCAAAATGAAAAGACAGTTCTTTTTTTTTTTAGTAATCTTTATTAGGTTTTAAAGGTTAAAAAGTAACAAAAGAAAAAAGATACACACAAAGGAGAAAAAAGAAAAAGAAAAAAAACATGCAATGAGGCAAGACATCTTAAAATCCATATAACGAAAGGAAAAAACAAACAAACAAAACAAAACAAAAATGAAAACCATATTAAAATACCAGAAACGCTCCAATTCCTAACAGGCCTACATTCTCTAACACCCAGGAGAGGAGCAGTATCAATATATACATAAAGGTACTGATATATAAATCATAGATCATATCCTATTGCTTATAACAAAAAGTCATATATATTGCTTACATATCCTTCTATGTTCGTACTGTTCCCACATTTCTTTCCTTCTTCTTCCTTGCCGTTAACCAATCATACCATTTACACCAACACAGGCAGTATTCTGATTCTTCTTTGCTTCTGAGTATTCTCATTAGCTTATCAGCTTCTGCGCTGTCCAAAATCTTTTGGATTACTATCTGATCTGGCGGAGTCAAACCTATCTTCCAATGTTGCTCATACGCAATCCTTGCTGCTATTATTGTGTGGAGAGCTAAATACCACAAATCTTTCCTCATTTTTCCTGGTTTTAACCCGAACAGGTATGTCTCTGGCCCTAATTTAATATCACACCCTATAATTTCCTTTAGCAAGTTCAACACAACAATTTATGAGCATCTGTACTCTCTTCCTACAAGGAAGGCAGTTGAGAATTTCATCCAAATGGGGATAAATTGTAGTGAGCTTCAATTTTAGTTTGCCAAAACAAGCCACCTTCAACCATGATAGCCAATCATCCCTGTTTTGGATTAAAAATAACTAAACACAAACACCATCTGCTAATAGTCAGAAATTGAAGTAGATGTTTCAGATCGTTCCCCAGAGATTGCAAGGAAGGTAGAGAAGAGTAGGCTTTTCTCAAACAGGGTTTATGGCAGGGCTGTCAAACTCGCAGCCCACGGACCAGATACGTCACATGCTGGCCACACCTATGCCCATTTTAGCAAAGGGAAAAATTTGTGATATGTCACGTGATGCCATAAGTTTGATGCCCCTGGTTTAGGGGATATTCAAGCTTTCCCTGGTTTCATCTCCTAAGATTGTCCAGCCAAGTTGGAAAGAGTTTAGCCTAAATTCACTTGCATGTATGGACAAGCTAACATTGAGGGAAGCGTTTAGTTTTTTAATATCAATTTTGGGATGTATATTGTTAGTCTCAATGAAGAGGTGAGAGAAGAAAGTGAGAACCACAAATAGTCCATCAACATGCCCCCGTCATTTTGTGTAAAAAGAGAGAATTATGAAATCCATAGATGCCTTCTCAGAGGTTTACTTAACTTCCCAAGTAAGCCAGTTTAGAACTGCAGCTGAAGAATATGATCCTATGAGGCCTATTTATGAGGTAAGCTTCCTTGAGTCCAGTGGGGCTCATATCCAGGTATCTGTTGCTGATTTGAGCCAGGGAGATAGAAAAGGAGGCAAAGTCCCTAGCTGAAAAACAGCATCAGAGGATTTTCAGTAAGAGTAGCTGCAGACTTCAGTTCGGGCCCCTTAGTATCCAATATGCGGTGGTAGATTAAGATTAGAAAGCTCTATGGTAGTTTTAGCTCCAGCCTCAGTTATATTAATTCACCAGGTGACTTTGAACTTATTATTATTATTGCTGAACCTTGTCTCTCTTACATGATGTTATTGTTGGGAAAATTGGAGAGGGAAATGCTATATCCTCTATCTTGAGCTCCAAAAGAAAGACAACATATACAAAAGTAACAATTAAAAATAAATACTGAGCTTGAAGCATCAGCCTGGTTCATGTGGGTCTACTCACAAAATCTCCATGTCATTTATTATGGTGTCACCTTTGATTGCTTTCTTATTCCATAATGCTGAATGCTACAGGTCCTAGCAACCAGCATCTTTAGGAGGGAGTCAAGGAGGAGGCAGCAGGACGAAAACAGGAAGTCAGAGACATGACACAATTCCCACCTTTATGTACATGTGTGAAAGAGCCCATATTTGTGGCATGATAATGCCATTTTGATGAATGCAGCAAGATCCTGATGAGTATATTTTTAACATCTTTAAATGGCTTTTTTTTTTTTTTTTTTGCAGGTCTTAAGAAGAACCAGTTCTTGGGAGGACTGTTTTGCATTACACAGTCATGGGTTTCATAATTATAATGCATGCATCACAGTGGTTCTGTCTACAGTTGGCTACCCCATGCATTTATTGAAATGTGTAACATGGGATTTCCAGTCACTATTCCATGCCAGGCAGCTATTATCAAAGAGTCATGTTCATACACCGCTCATCCTGAACAGACCCTGGCAAGTATATCACCATATGAAGCAAACTGTTCCCTGAGATGGAAAATATTCCTTCCCCCCCCCCCTCCCACTCCCACTCCATTCAGGCACTGGTTCAGCCTAACCCTGCTTAGCCCAGAAGAGTTCTATGTACAACAGCATGGCTGTAGGGAAGCCAAGAAACAGATGTCAGGCTAGATGTCATTGCTCATTGAAAGACTTTATTCTTCCCATGTATTATTGATCCAATATTTGCTCCTTGGGTCAATTGGTGTTATAGTGAACTCCAGCCAGGCTTTCATGCCCAAGGCCTTTTCTATGAATAACAGCAGGAAACTGAAAAGCAGGTGCAACAAATGAAATTACTCTTCCTCATTTGTTAGGCTTGGGGCTTAATAACCACAAGCATTTTCAGGATATTTTCATTAAAATGACAATAAGAAGTTATTGGGAGCAAGGCATATCCTACATGAATCTAAAGAAGCTTCTGGAATCTCCCTTTTTGCTATACTAGTCATATTTACACAATGTAAGTATATAATGATGAATCTATAGGGACTGGAAGAATAGAGGGATATTTCAGCTGATATCTAAACACATATAGATCCTCCAGTTTATAGTTTCGTATCTTCAGATTTCCATTATAAAATTAGAGATAAAGAATATATTGTAAAATATAACATAATATTTTAGAAATATGACAAAACTGCAAGGACTTGTCCAGCCAGTCACCAGGAATCAACACTAACTTGAAGGCATAAAAAAAGATATAATTCCCAATAACATGTTATTTTACAATAGGTTTCTTGGATGAGAAGTGAAACATCTTCAAAGAAAAACCAGAAAGTCCAGTTGACTCTTGAAAAAAACCACCTTTGGAACAATCTATGGATGTCTGAGAATCTCCATAGTCATCAAGCTATTCTACAGTTTTACAGAAAGCTCTCAAACATAGAATATAGAATTAAGGTTCACTAAATGGAAACAGGACCACCTGTGCATGGTATCGTAAAGTTGGTTATTAAGCCCTTGTTTGTTTTATGAGTTACTTCATGACACGGATTACTTCAGGGTTATAAATCTTAGGGTTTCATCTTAGTCTCTCCTGATAACTGGGAGACAAGAGCTACCAGGAGGCATATTATAAAGATGAAGCAGGATACAGAAGTCTCAGAGAGAAAAGATTCACAACTTGTGTGGCATCAGCAGAGAAATGCTTCGCATTCATTAGTTATAGTTTAGTACCTGCTACTTTCATCCAAATTATTTTTGCATAAAAATGCAAATTAAACATAGCTCTTGGGTTCGTTGTGCATTTTGCAAATTCCTCATAATATTGAAGAAGCTGCTTACTTGTAATATAAGGAGGTAGAAAAGAGGGCATTGATGAAGTAATTGTAAGAAGGAATAAGAAATAGGAAATATTCTTATTTTTGGTGTAGACTTTGTAGTCCAAATGAATATCAGATTCAGTCAGCTTGGTCTTGATCATGAAAGGTGGTACTGTCTTTCAGCAAGATGAATTGAGCTAAAAGTTGTCCATCCCTGTTTTATAAGATATGGGGCATCTGCAGCAGTGATCCCTGCCTTCAAAACGGCAGATATGATCAACGAAAATAGAGGCTAGCCCTTTTTAGAGGGCATGGAACACCCAGTGCTTCAATAAATGAGAAAAGTGGACACCATCTTTGAATGAATGGCTCTTCTCGATGAAGCTCTAAAGATAGATTTTTGTCCTCTTAACAATTGTCTTCTACAAAGGCCATGCCTTATATATAGTCTTCAACTAGAACTATTTAATAACTGTTCGGTGGTGCAGCAGACTAAAGTGCTGTTATGTAGCACTTAGCTGCCAGCTGCCTGCAATCATGGCAAGTTCAAATGCAATTATGGCAAGTTCAAATCTCACCAGGCTCAAGGTTGACTCAGCCTTCCATCCTTCCAAGGTAAGTGAACTGAGGACCCAGATTGTTGGGGGCATTAAACTGACTTTGTAAAACACTGCTTACGGGGGACGACTGCCCTAAGAAGCAGGTATATACGAAGAATGAAGGCTAATATTTCAAGAGGTTGTAATCCACCCTGAGTCTCCGGAGAAGGGTGGCATATAAATGGAATTTAAAAAACCCTGTTCAGAGTTATGAAAGCACTGAACAAAGTTATTTATGACTGTCCTTGTACTTACTAGAGAGCTGTGGTGGCACAGTGGTTAAAATGCAGTACTTCAGGCTAATTCTGCCAACTGCAAGGAGCTCAGTTCTCAGTGGCTCAAGGCTGATTGGTGTAAATTTCAAAGATGGCTTACTGAAATATTAGGACATTGCATTGAATTAACACTGGAGATTTACTTATTAGGTATAAGACCAGAGAACTTTAATAAAAGTGCATGGTATCTGACGTTACACTTAATGACGGCGGCGAGAATCCTCTGGGCCCAATACTGGAAGAATAGTAGTAGCCCCTCCCCGCCCCAGGACGTGGTGATTAGAAATCTCATGGACTGTGCAGAATCAGACCAATTGACTATGCTATTGAAGGACAAAGGGGACACTGACTATTATCTAGGATGGAGACTTCGGTATGCTTGGTTAGATCAATGGGCTGCAGTTAGACAAACTTGATAGTGTAACTGTATTTTTGTTTTGTTATACATTAATGAGAATTTTTAATTTTGATGATATGTGTATTGC
>JANHFR010003186.1:65141-75741 GCA_032468015.1 Mimophis mahfalensis | reverse complement strand
TCATGATCTGAGCCACAGTCAGCTCCTGGTCTAGTTTTTACTGACTGTATAGAGCTTCTCCATCTTTGGCTGCAGATAATAGCTGACCCAAAAGGAAAAGGCAAAATAAACTGGAAAAGGGGGAGCTTACCAGTATGCCAGGGAGCAAATACAAGTTTTTGACTGGCCATTATGCCCCCCACTATGGCAGCTATTTTGTGACTCTTTATGTCAGAGTCTTTTCATTGATCAAACATGACCATGTAAAATCCATGTTAGTTAGGAAGTACTGGAGAAAAGGATTTTACTCTCAGGGTAACAGAACTTCATTGGAGTCATCCAGCAATCTGGGTTTACAGTTCATCGGGAGGCCTTGATTATGTTAAGTCATGCCTTAGCCACTTCCTGTTTGGATTATGGTAATATGCTCTCTGTGGGATTGCCTCTGAGCATCTTAAAGAAGCCACAGCTGGTCCAGAATGCAGCAGCACAGAGAGGTTTTGGTGTTTCTCATTACGTTCATGTAACACGGCTATGTTCATGTAACACAGCTACAATGAGAGCTCCCAAGAGGCTTCTGTGTGCAGTCAACATGCTGCGTGCCACCCTAAACCCCTTCATAGTTCAGGACCAGACTATTTGTGGGACCGCCTCTCTCCCATTGTTTCTACTCACCCACCAGGTCTAGCAGAGACAGCATACATCAGTGCCCCTCCATCAAAAAATGTCAGCATGTTGGACTGAGGAGTTGTATCTTCTGTCTGGTAGCGCCTGCCCTGTAGAACAGCCTCCCCCTGGAGATTTGGATGACCCCAAACCTGTTAGGTTTTTTACCAGGCTCTGAAGACCTAGCTGTTTCCCTAGGCAGTTGGGCCAGGAGGTTAGACACGCTCTGATGATGATTTGTGTGTTCATGTTTAATTATTGGGATGTATTGTTTACCTCAGACACCAGGGGTTATTGCTTGTAACTATTATTTTAATCCTTGTAGACTGCTGAAAGTCACTAGGTGAAAAGAGAGGGGGAGAAGAAAACAAGCAAGCAAATTTAGGCCTAATAATCTTACTTATAAAGGGAAAACCAAAGCTATTTATTTTAAAAACTTGATGATGAGGAGGGGAGGGGATTTCTCTTCTATCCATCTAATTCCCAAGTGGGGGAGATTTTCCATTCAAGAAAAGGCTGTGGCTGCTTAAATAATGGACCCAGATAGAACTCTTTCATTGGGAGGAACAGTTGCATCAGACTCAAATGGGAAGATGAGAAAGCAGAGTTGATAGAAATCTGTTTGTTGGTCTGTCATCAATCTATCATCCGCCTAGCAATCTATCTCAAGAGGCACAGAACTTTCAAGAATCACTGGAAAGAATATTTTAAGTACTTACCATGGATAGTCCCAAAGGATTGGCCTTTGTTATTCTGGTCTAAGTGTTTAATTGTGCAACTAGATTTAGTTAGGCGGCAGACACAATTTAGTAGGTGCGGATCAATGCATCCAACAGTAATTGCATCAACCCCACCCTCTTTACATTGTATCATTTGCAAAATCTGAAAACAGTGGATTTTTTTATATATATACATGTGCACACGGCAATAGTAAAGCTGCAAAGGAACCACCTTCAACCATAAGCTGCCATGCTTGTTCTAAAGCTGTTTTTAAGACATTTGAAAGGAGAGAGGAAGAGAGGAAGATAAATAAATAAATAAGAAATAAAACATTTGAGAAAAATATGCAGCTGTTGAATGGGAGGGTTTTTCCTTGCCATGGAAACATTTATATCAATTATTTAGTTATCGGGACACCTGAAAAAAAGAGGAATCCAAAAATAAATAGTTGGCTCTTGATAATAATCACTTTTATTGTCATTGTTCATACAGTATATACAACAAAATTGATTTTTGCTTCTGCTGGTGCTAACCATAACAAAAGTACAATACAACACGAATAATATAGAAAGTATGTATGTAATTAGGGGGAAACCATTTATATGTTTCCATCTATGCGTGGAGTGATTGTAGTTGTATTTAGGAGTCTGACAGCCCATGGATGAAAGCTGTTTTTAAACCTGTTTGTCTGGCTGGGTATCCTTTTGTGTCTTCTTCCCGATGGTAAAAGTGAGAAAAGACACTGACCAGGATGTGAATCGTCCCTAACTATCTTCTTTACTCTGCTGAAGCAAAGAAATCTGGCGATGTCGTCCAGTGGTGTTGGGGGCAACCAATGGTTTCTTGTGCCAAATTAATCACTCTCTGTAGTGCCTTAATTCTCATTAACTTAATGAGCCTTAATTCCAGGTTCTGTGGGGGGCAGCATTTTATGAGCAGTTTGCTGGTTAGCTTGAATTCTTCCTCCTGTGCCTGAAGTAGGAACTGTGTGTCAAATTGCAGGAGCAAAGCTCAGTTTGACTCCTGTCATTCAGCTGTGCTAGAGGATTACCTTGGGCTATTTCTTTAAAACACTTTGCTTTGCTTTCAGGCCAAGAAGATATATTAAAAAATATTTCAAAATCAGATTAATGAAGGGAGGGAAAATCATTAGAAATAAAAAAGAAGAGAGAGATAATTCTGCTGTAGATGTGACTGATGTCAATAAATACATCATATTTGGCTGACACGACTTAATTAGTTAGAAATACAGTCCTTTTCTAAAGTTGCTTCGATTAAGCTTTTAAGCTTTTGACCCATATATTCTGAGCTAAGTATCCCAGACGTCAAGAATATTACTGTAGTTCTTTCCCTGTATTATTTTTATATAAAAATTGTAGAATTTTAAAAGATTTGAATTAATCTTTTCTACAAGGCAAGATTCCACATTTTAAGGTTGATTATTTTTTAAATGTGATTATTTTGAATCCTTAGGTATCTAAGGATTGTCCCTCATGTCCAGAAATGAATTTATTAGCTGATGACATATCGTAATGGGTGCCTTTGTTATATTTTTAATTTCCTATTATCCTTTATAAGCATATATTAGCTTTTTCACCATATTTTAAGATCACCAAAATATGGAAGTTGTAAGTTCCTGACAACTGAAGTAGCAATGGCAATAGCACTTAGGCTTATATACCACTTCACATTGCTTTACAGCTCTCTCTAAGCAGTTTACAGAATCAGCATATTGCCCCCAACAATCTGTGTCCTTGTTTTACTGACCTGGGAAGAATGGAAGGCTGAGTCAACCTTGAGCCTGGTGAGATCTGAACTGTCAAATTGCAGGCAGGTGGCAAGCAGCAGAAGTACCCTGCAGTTCTGCATTCTAACCGCTGTACCACTGTGCCCAGTAAATTAGGTAAGGGAAAGATGAAATACATTATCTGATAGTACCTCAACATTTGTACCCCCAAAGTTATTATATTTATCCCATTGGGTGATGAAGGTAGGGTGTTTTCTGGTATTATTCTATGTGCACAAAATTTGTTCAAGTCAGTCTGCTCACTTGGGGCTCTGCACAATTCCAGGGTTACACAAGAGGCTGCTAGAAGGGCCACAAAAGATCATGCTTGAAAAATTTCACACACTGCACAACACTAGTATTTGCAGTGGTGAGCATTTTTATTCACCATAATTCAGGTGCCAGCTTTCCACTTTGCTATTGTCATAAACATTCTAAAAAGTGAATTCTATAAGTTAGTAGTAAGCTTCTCTTGAACTTTTCATATGTTTTCCCATTTTTATGCAGGGATTCACTTAGACCTGAGAATTATTTCAAGGGTTTCTCCAAGATAAAAAGAAGCAAAAGGCAGGTGAAAGGGATCCTACGGGTGTGAAAAATTTATGAATGTAAAACATACTCTGTATTTATAGTGATGTATCTGGTATGTGATGTGAATTTTGTTGATGAGTGATGGCATTCCTCACAGGCATAGTCTGATTAATTTACCATTGCAAGTGAAATGGTGCTGAACTCTTGGGCCAGGTAAGAGACTTCTGTTTTACTACACTACTAGATTTGAAGCGAACACACTGAATGGATAACTGGGAAACCAAGCTAGGGTTGATGTAGACTGAGAAAAGTATAAACGAAGAGGGACAGTGCCCAGTCAGCATATAACTCTAATCTGTCACCCATAGAGTTTATTCATATTCCTTCCTAAGCTATAAATTGACTGCCCCAATTCTGTACCATTTCCATGGCTTTGCTCATATAATATAAATAGGACATACTTCCAGAAGAATATATTCATCATAAATTATACTCAATATCTCATAAAAGATCAATGAACATGGTCCAATCATGACTTCTCTAAAAAGGGCTAGGTTGCTTATACTCTATTTATTTTATGTAGTATGAGTCATTGTTCATCCTCCATAGAGATCTAGAGGCTCTCAGCGGTAGTAGTTAAATCTTAAAAGCTAAAAACTAAAGAGAAAGCATAAATCAACAGTTAAAAAGCACTCAAAGAGCATTTTAAAGCATTGTAAACAGCAATGGATAAAAATAGTACTGAGGATTATATTTGTTGGGTCTTCTAAAGTAAGATTTTCACTGACTTCTGGAAAGAGGAACTTTAGATTGGGAAAAGTAGACATGCATGATCAGAAAATACTTTTATTTTCTTTGAAGAAAGCAACAATTGCTACAAACACCTCTCCCCCTCCTCCTCCTCCTCCTTTTTCAAGCATGAGCAATCCAGGGAAACTACATTGACATTATATGTAACAGTGTCATCAGGCAAAGGGAGTGAATTATGCCTCATTTGCACAATGATGTAATGATAACACTTGCTCCTCCACTGGCTGTTCATGCTGCCATGCACAAATACACAGAGAGGCGTATATGCATGAATAAGATAGGTATTGCATTTTTTTTTCTTATTTATTAAAAAAAAACATTTTATGGTACGTCTCAAATATTTTCAATTAGCTTACCATAAGATGTTAGAACTCCAATAAAACCACTATGTTTATCCAATTAGTGGAAAACATACACATTAAAATGAATCAGGGGGGAAGATTACATGAACTGAAATGAATCCAGTAAATAACCATCTTTCCCATTCACATTAGGAAGGCCTGGGAGAAATGATGGTTTTTGGAAGATGCCTAAGCAGTATAAGGGCTCCCTGAAAATAAGGAAGAGACTGTCTATTAACTTACTAATTTGTGACATCTAGGACTTTTTCCAGATAGTGTTTATTGATATGAGGTTAACTACCAGTAATTATCAGTTACTGGGTCCCAATCACATATTTCAAAATCTTTGGCTAGCTTCAGCTAAACAATTTGGCACCATTTAGAAGGGAGTATTTGTAGCTTAGGGTTGAACTGTGGGGTCTTTGGTGCTTTCTAAGCCTGGGTGTTTTCTTGGAGATGTTTCATTACCAAACTAAGTAACATTAGCACTTGAAGGGAATGAGATTTGCTCTTATAAACCTCACTCCCTTCTAGCACTGATGATGTTACTTAGTTTGGTAATGAAACATCTGTAAGAAAACCCTTAAGCTCAAACAGCACCAAAAACCCCACAGTTCAATCCTGTCCTACAAATATTCCTTTCTAATTGGTGCCAAATTGTTTAGAAGCAGCTAGCCCAAGATTTTGAAACACAATTGGTTTATTTTTTTCCTAAATCCGTGGGGATTCCAATGATTTCTGGCCTCTGAATGCAAGGGTTTATGTGTATGTGGTTGTGTGTATGTTTTCTTTTACATACATTTATAGGGTGGGATGACATCTCAAACAAGCATTAAGGTGCAGCCAGCATACCATGCTTAAACTGATGTTCTTTGAAGCTGTCAGTTGTGCATTTTCAGGAACAAGCAAATCCTTTGGAAAGGGAAATAGACTATTAAACTGTTTGTGACTTCTTCTGGACAGATATGCTTTCTGTTCTTTCAAAAATGTACAGGACTACTTTAGTCTTTTAGAAAACCATGCCAAAACTACACTTAGGACAGCTCCCACAGACAATTTTGCATTTGGCAAAAAATGCTTTTCCCTCTTTGCATTTATAAAAATTGCTAACATCCCATAAAAACAAAAAGAGAGAGAGACTGATTTTCAGAAAGCTAGATGTGCCTATATCCAACACAGCAAAACTTTTATTTATCTTCAAGCATATGTGAAAGGCTATTACTTTTGGGGTGGAAGGAGGCTATGCAACAACTTAATACAAATACAATGGCACTTAGACTTACATACCATTTTACAGTGCTTTACAGCACTCTCTAAGTGGTTTACAGAGACAGCATATTGCCCCCAACAATCTGGGTCCTCATTTTACTAACATTGGAAGGATGGAAGGCTGAGTCAACCTGAATCAAATGCAGATCTTATCATTCCTATTGCCTGGGGTTGGTAGTAACCCTGAGAAGGGTGAGGGAACCACATTTATAAATGAAGCTTCAACCATGCTGAGAAGGATCAATTACAGTTACAGGGGTGTCAAACTCGCATTGTCATGGTGCCGTCACTTGATGTATCACAACTTTTTTCCCCTTCACTAAATGGAGCATGGGTGTGGCCAGCACATGAAGCATCTGGCCTGAGTTACAGCCCTGAGTTACAGGAACTTCAATTTTCACCAAATAATATAAAACAGTTGTGATGGAAAGAATCAGTTCTGGGCTCAACATGGAGGATCAACTCAGAAAGTAGGCATACAAGAAATCCTAGTGTTATTATACAAGACAATTAAAAAAAATCTTTAAAGTCTGACCATGTTTCTATTTCCCGTCCTCTTATACCAAAGGTGGGGTAATCATGAGACCATGACTTTCCATTTTACTTCCTTGTCCTTCATCACCTCTGCTTGTTGCAAGCCAGTTGTGAAGTACACAAACGGTGATCACATGACCATGGGATGCTGTAAAGGTTGTAGAAGCAATCATCACAATCCAGAGACCATTTTTAATTTTTACAACAAGACTATATCTTGGGAGCAGTGCTGTCCAAATCTTGGGGAACTAAAGAGTTCATCATTGACCATTGGCTGGAAGGTCATTTCAGTAACAATTGAGAAGACCAAAGTTCTTTTACACATTTCTAGTGAACAACAGATTGGAAACCAGAGGTGCCATTCCCCTTACTTGGTGTCCTTAGAAAAGGCTGAAGTATCTCAGCCTTAGCCAAGGCTTCTAAAACTTTCATCTGATTTCTCCAATTTGTTTCATGTAACTTGCTAGGAAAAATTGATATCCAGAACAATTCTGCTTGGCATGTGAAAAGAAAAGCCATGATAGACAAGCCACTAATTTCCCAGTGACAGTAGCATTTGAGAAGCGGGGTGGGAATGGGGGTTGCAGCAATACGTATGGTTTTATTTTTGTTTTCTTTGTTTTTAATTTAACTGTCTTTCAGTTCCTCCAATGGGAGGGAAATAAATGATGCCACTACTAAAATAGAGTTTGCATTTTGTGCATCATAACCACATCTATGTACTGTGTGAATGCCAGTTAAACATGCTTTGTTCTGCCCTCTTTCTTGTCCTCTTCATAATGGCAGGACAACTCCATTCTTCCGCAGAAGAACTGCAAAATCTTTGGGATCCTAGCTACCCTGGCTGAAGCCATGAAAACACACTTTTGTTACAAAAGTAACAAAGCTGATGTGAGGCTTGCTGTGTGGTGCCCTTCCATCTGGTATTCCAGGCCAGAATATTGCCTTCTATATTAGATAGTGTTCCAAAGTTTTCCAAACAAACATAGCTGCAGCTTTGATTTGTCAATGAAAAAGAATGAAATAGTCTTCATGATTTGGTAAAATATATTTTATTTTTTCAAATAGTATGAATCAGAATTCCATTTTCCTAGAAACCTCTGTGTAAAATTAATTTGTGTTGTACATACCACAAAATATTCAATTTACAGTTTTTGCTTGTCATTTGTTTCCTTTTACAAGTATACCATTCTAAGCCACAATATGTTATAGCAAACTCAAAAATATTGCTAATATCAGGACATACTGCAGTGCTGAATGGAACTCAGCCATAAATTAATGTTATAGGGTGAAAAGACGCGTAACCAGACCTCCAAGTCTTGCAAATGGAACAAAAATTGGCAATATTTATGAAGGCTACTATCTATGCAGTTCAAATATCATATGATATATGCCTCTCATGGCTACTTTATTTAATATTTAGGTAAGGCCTCTTCAATAAATTGGCTTCAGAAGGTTTCCATTGAGTGGGCTGAACAGCCACAATTAGCAGTTCAATGTTATAACAGTGAATTGATGGCAACGTCATCACTCAAAAAACACGCACACACAGAAAACAAGGTATATGGATACCATACCTATCATTCTTTATGCAACTAGGAAAGTATCCTTCACCCATTCCAAAAAAGAGATCAAAAAGTCCAAGCATACGCTCAGCAGTTCCATCCCCCCAAAATTAAAACATTTTTGAAATAGAAAACATAAGGCCTAGAAATTAAAATTCACTCCAATGTTCCAGGACAAAGGGTGTTTGTTGGATTGACCATATGAAAGTCATCTGTTTATCAAATACATATCAGCATTAAATGGAAGTATATATGGGTGACCACATATGCTGTATCTTGTAATGAGAAGATGATCCAAATGTCTTTCTTCTTATAGCCTGTATTCTGTCAGAAGATATAGTAAATTCCGCAAGACCAAGAAGCCCAATGTAAAGGTCGAATATTTACAAAAAATATCTATGCCTTTAGCCAGTGTGTTTAAGTGTGTTTGCATATGTATTGGTATGGGTATCCATGCATCCCTCTGAGGAACCTTCCAGACTAATTTTCTCATTGATTCATTACTATATCCAGTTATCTCTCAAGATAGGAATACGAGTGATAGGATTTTCAATCCCACTCAATCTGATTCACATTTGTCTTGGGGAACTTAAGAAGTTATTTTGACTCTACTACAGGAGTCTCATACTCAAAAGCCACATCAGGGTTGTGTTTGTCCTCAGGGGACTGGGGTGGGTATGGCCAGATTGGGCATGGCCAGCTCGATGTCACTCATGTTGAGGGTGCCTGTAGTAACCCGAGTGCTCTGCCAGCAAAAAAGGGCTCCCAAGCTCTGTTTCTGGCTGCAACAGCCTCCTGCAACCTCTGCCGGCAAAAATGGAGCTTGCAAGGGATGTGCATGGCCCACTCAAGTTCCATTTTCACCTGCAACAGCCTCCTTGCAACTCTCTGCCTGCAAAACCAGGTAATACACTACTCTACTATAATGTACTCAGGCTCACACCTATGGAGAACAAACTTCTGACAGAGCAAAGAGTAATAAATTCTCTTGATATGCAATGGAATTTGATTCACAGATAGGGCTATCCTGAAAAAACTCACTCTTGACACTCATTGCAGAACAATGCTGTTGGGCATATACACAAAAGGTAGCTTAAGGGTTTGTAGAATTATTTGATGAAGTTTGGATAAACTATGTTTCCTGAATATCCATCCCTAGCGCTTCTTTCAGCAAGCTTGTAAAATGTTCACTCACCTCTGATCTATAACATTTAGTAAACTGAATTAATTTCAAATGGTATTGTGTTTTTGTGCTTATATTTAAACTATTTTGGGGGGGAAAGAAAGCCCCATAAAAACAAACCAAGGCCTTTACTTCATTGCCACATTCAACATATAAGGTTGAACGTAGCAATGAGCTAATGGTATCCGTTTGTTTGATGGGATAGGACATTACTTGCAGGATGATCAGTCGTGAGAAATCAAAGTGGGATTTAGAAAACAAACAGGGGCTTCATACACTTCTTCTGTAACAACAGCTTGAAAATTAAGCTTGAAAGAATTAAATATTGTGTCATTTCTGGTCTCCCAAGTAAGCACTTCACATTTTTTTTCCTGCAGGAAGAAGTTAAAATGGCAAAATCTGCATTGTTCCTCATCCCAAAAATGAGAAATCAGATAAGCTGTACATAATCATACTGAAAGTCTACTGTGTCACAAAGCCTCTGTGGAAAGGAGAATTGCTAAGTTCTGATCAATAAAAATGGGGAACAGGAGGCAGCAACAACTCCATAGCTGGAGAGTTATTTCCTTCTGTGCAAACGCCACAGCCAACCATGAAAGCCACTGCCTGAGGTTTAATTGTTTATTTACTTCTGAGCTAGTTCCAAGGTAACAAAAATAAAAATGTCTGTGGATTGACCTAGGTAGGAAAAAAAGCCCAGAGATGCAATATGAAGGGCCTTGTACAAAATGATTTCTGACATGCCTAGTACCCGTATCGGAAAAAAAAAAGAATAATTATAATTATAATAATAAAGATTGTGCTTTTCTCATTGTCTCTTAACCATTATTCACCATCCCCCCTCTTTTTTATTTTTAATATTAAAAGTTCTCCTGGGAAAATATCTGGAAGCACTTTCCAGCACACGCTGAACCAGGTGATGAAGAACCTGGAGGGACTCAGCCCAGTGGAATGTTCAAAATAAACAAGAACACAGCTATGAGCTACGGTGGGATTAGGCAGCTTAGTGAATTAATTGCTTAAGAATTAAAAAATAAATTATTATAAAATAGATTTCTGTACATTTTACATATAGACCTATCTACATGTATAGGAGGAAAGGAAGCTGAAAGATGAGATCAACTCTGGGAAGTGCCATCAATCCCAGCCAAAGTCATGGCCCGTCATCTGGTAGAACTTCATGTTGAATGGCCGATAGAATTCTCGCAGCCTTTGT
>JANHFR010003186.1:24509-42485 GCA_032468015.1 Mimophis mahfalensis | reverse complement strand
AAACTTCCTCTGTGGCAAGTTGGCTGACATTGGTCCAGCCATTAAAAAGTGTATACAGAGAGATACACACACACAATGCCTACCTGTCTGCCCATCTACCTACCTGCCCGCCCACCATACTCTGCTTTATATATAGATAGATCAGATGCCTTCAGATGTTTTGTGCCACCAGCCCTCTAATAGTCACCCTCTGATTATGCTGGCTGAGGTTTATGGGAACACAGTGAAAAGCTATGTCCTCTTCCACCATATCCTTATCATGGAGTTGTTTTAAGACCTCACCATGGAGAGATGAGAAGGCAGCACCAAGCATTTATTTCATAACCTAACCTTCTTGATCAGATGAGGGCATAGAACTGCGAGACGTGGGACTTCTAAATAATATCTAACAACTTTCCAAATATTTTAAATCATAGAATCAACTGAAAAACACTGAGGCAGACACAGGCATAACTCATCCCAAACTACTTAGTAGTTGCCGAAAGGACCTTGTGAGACAGCCATGAAAAAATTGTCTTCCTGTCTGCAGAAAAAGATGACTTTCCTCTTCTCACTCACTTTTCTCTCACGCACATGGGTGTATGCGCACACACACAAACACACATCTTTCTTTTACCTTTGCATTACTGGGGACAACACATACAATCAAGGGAAGCAGGTTTTTCAAAGATGAACCAAGTAGATATTTACCACATCCTTACCCCGTGATGGTTTTAATTACTACAAGAGGAGGAAGACTCACTTTCAAGTATTCATGCTTTTGCAAGAACACTGTTGGCAGAGGTCTCTATTTTCATCAATCTTGTAAATTCAGACAATTCGTTCAGCCTTTGGTATCAAGACTTTTGCAGAAAGACCGAGATATATTTCTTTCAGGTAACAAGACCTGCAGTAAAATCCCAGCACTCGGTAAACAAGCCCACACCCTTCCACAGCTTGCTATCCTTTAAATATACAATTCTGTGATGCCAATTCCCTGAATTCCCAACCTACCATAGGCAATGACTAGCTGGGAATTATAAAAGTTTTAGTGCAAACACAGCTGGAGGCCACCAGGGTATAACAGCTGGGTTCACGAATATTTTTTTTTTACTATTACAATCAGAAATAAGCATGCTTTGCTCTTTTGCAATTACTCAATACAGCTGCTTAAATATGTATATATTCAGATTATAAACATTACATTTCAATTAACTACAGCTCTGAATGTTGCTTCCCCTTCTATTTAAATTGGCTACATTCTTTAACTGGATAATCTAATCCCTTACCAAAGAAACAGTTGGATCTTGTTTACTGGACTACACCAACAGAAGTTCAACCTCTCAGAAAAAGTTGCTCAAGACACGCTGAGACTTAGAATCAAACACTGAGGTGTCGACTACTGTGACAGCAGCAAAATTATTTTAATACAATGGATCCCAACAGTTTTCTTGGCAATGTTATGAAAATGTTCCCCTCTACTATTGTTTTCTTTGGGACATTTTTTAAAATTCTCCAATCTAGGTGACAGCATTTTGAATAACTGTGGAATAAATAGTTGGAATTAAGAGTTTCGGTGACTAAGGGTCTAAAAGAACTGTGTGTGTGTGTGTGTGTGTGTGTGTGTGTGTGTAATCTTGAGTTGAATTCATTGCACAATTTTTTATCTCATGTTTACTGGCTACCTGAAGGAAGATTTAGAAAGGATTGGCTGTCAGCTTCATTAAATTGGAAGTGTAGAGTGGAATCTTTGAATGGAAGATCATATATTTTTGTTAGTTCCTTTTTTCCATCTTTTTACTCTTTTTATAGTTTGTGTTCTTATGTTTTTCTGGAGGTGTACATGCATACACAAAGGCACACATACAAACCCCCAAAATGGTACGTGCTTGAACTTTGGGCAATGAAATGCTCAGTGAATTCACTTTCAATACTCTAAATCATGAAATCTTAAAATAAGTTAATAGTCTGAAGTGACCTCCCAGTAACTGGAATCAGATCTAAAGAGTCAAATCTAGGTAAATGTGCATGTACCCTGTCCAAATATTTTATCTAATTTTTAAAGAATAAAAGGCATAACTAATTTCTTTTACATGAAACATAACTTCTATATTCACGTAGTTTTGGCAACAATAAAGACATGAAGTCTTACTGAGTTGATTTTTTTCAATATCTTAATTCTAGCCTACAACCCTGGGATTTTCTGGTCATCTCTCATCCAAATATCAACAAGGTCAGTCCTGTGAATCTCCCCTGAGATTAACCAGGGTCAGTCAGATAGTGCTGCTATTAATATCTGGCTATTGCTTGTAGCTGTCCTTTCTTTTATGTATGCATGTCCCAGACACATATAACTTCTCTGCAAAGCATTTGATACAACACTGGATATTTTTTATCCATTGGGATTGCTAAATTGGTGTAATGGTTAAAGCAGCTGGTTAGAAACCATGAAACCACGAGTTCAACTCCTGCCTTAGGCATGAAGCCAGCTGGATGACCTTGGGTCAGCCTCATCTCTCAGCCTTAGGAAGCAAACAATGGTACACCACTTCTGAAATCTTACCAAGAAAACTTCAGAGGTTTGTCCAGGCAGTTGTGCTAGGAGTCAGCATTGACCTGAAGGCACCAAATAAATAAAAATTGTTGATTTAATAACCCCAATACAAAGCAAGTCATTATGTACTGACAAAAAGCATAATCTCATTCAAAAAAAGTAGCTGGCATTTCTCCAATGTTCAGTTTTCATCTGGGTTTCTTTATCATAAATGTGACCATTTCATGAAATATGCAGGAAATATGCCCACCATCAGTGTAATTAGAAGTAAAATATAGTAAGTGGTTAATCTGCACCTAATCAGCAATTTTGGAGCAACCACTTTTTCTTAGCCCAGGCAACCTAAACAGGATAGTTCCCAGGGAATGGAATTGTGGGAAATGTTCGTGTAAACCGTTCTGAACTCTGATTCTCAGAGGGAATTAAAATGAAATGAATGAGTAAACACATAACAATTATTACTGATCAATGGTTAGCATGCTCTTCCATAGTGCCAGACAGGAGTGTTCTTCCAGTCCTACTTCAAGTCTACTTCAAGTCTGAGCCTGATGTTTTCTCCTTGCATATTCTCCTAGGGTTCTTGCCTCCTTACGCAATAGGTTGCACTCCTCGACTGTCCAGAAAGAAGGAGGAGGAATCATATAATGAATCATAACAACATCAAGTAAAATTGAGACAGAGTGCTTAAAGTGAGGAAAGCAGATTAAGAGAAGTTCAAACCAGCAACCTAGACATCCATGTTTTACAGGAGGAAAAATAATGAAGAGAAGTCTCAAGAGTCTTCTTGAGACTTCTCAGCCTTCTCAGTCCTTGGATCACAATTTTTAAAATTAAATTACTTGTTGTTCAATATGCATAGTAGTCAGCTGTCTTACTGATCTTTGGCACCCATCTTTAGAATACTACAGATTAATATTGCAAATTTAGGGGTAGACCTGATCTCATTTATTTAATTAAATGTTTATGCCTCACCAACCTCCCTACATGGTGGCTCTTTGCAAAATCATTGCAGATTCTTTTATTTGTTTGACAACCCTTCCAACATTTAGAAAAATAATCGTGATATATTCAGTATGTGCCCGTCTGACAGGAGTCAAGGATTAATGCTATATATCTTCCACTGCAGTTCTTGCATTGAAGCTCAGGTGAATCCACCTCATTCATGCCAATTTGTCACCTGTATGGCGTTACTAAGATCACTATTCCAAGCTTCCTTTAAATCATGGAGTGGATCTTTTATTTCTAATTGCAATAAGAAGTTATACATTTTTTTTAGATTGTTCCTTTTGGTTATTCTAAGTAGTGAAATATTAAATTCTCAAATTTGCTGCTGGTTCATGTTTGTATAGCTCTAGCATTTCTAGTGCCCCAAAGAGATTATTGACAACTTATTTCCTAGTCATTGCTCCATCTGATCTTTATAGAGAAGTTCCCTATTACTGTAATGATCTTGTAGTCTATAAAGATGCTAGGTCACCATAACCCTGATCTATATATGTTATTTAAAGGATTAAAGAAGCATGCTTTATTAAAGCTAGCTATATACTTTTCCTAAATTGAAGCATCATTTTAGCAAAAATATTTTTAATAACTTTTATTAGACAAATATTTTGGGTAGAAGAATCATTGATGTATAAAATTATTTGGTTGTAATATAACTTCAATTTGGACCCATGGTTTAGAAGAGCCTTCCATAATAATCCATAGGCCCTAACTGTGCTATTTGATAATACATTATCAAGTTGAGTTTGCCCCACTCTCCCAGTTTCTGAGGTTTATATGAAATCCTTCTATTTCTTCTTCTTCCTTTCTCTCTCTCTCTCTCTCTCTCTCTCTCTTTTTTTTTTGGTTTGACATGGAAGCAGGAGCTGTTCTGTCCTGTTCTGGAATGGAATTTTCTCTGGAGGCATTGAAATAAATAATTAAGCGTTGCATGAATTTTCATTTCTACCAGTGCAATTCGCCCCACTGAAATGTTCTGAAGCCCAGTTTGTCATTTCCCTGTTTAATTTCTTTCATGTTGGTTTTTAATTGTGAATAAAAATAATCAATGATTTAGTAATTAGTGATGCCTACATATGTTAAACATTTATCCACTGTTGATATTTCTAAATCTATAGAAATTTCTTTTTGAAGTTTTGGAGTAAAAAAAAATATCAAATGTGATTTGTAAAAATTAACTGATGATCCTGATGCCTCGGGAAATTTTTCTAACTCTTCCTTAATACAGTTAGCTGAGTGGGAAGCATTTCAAAGTCAGAACCATATCATCTGCAGATAAATTTAAATGCTATGTCTTGTTATCCAATTTTATCCTGTAATCCCGAATGTTAGATCCAAGGGCTATTACTAATAATTCTACAGCGGAAGCTGAATAATAAAGGTAATAAGGGATAACCCTCCTTCATATCTCTTAAAGTCACAATAGAATCTGAATCATAACTGTCAAATCTTATCTGGTCTCTAGTCAGTCCATAAATTTATTTAATCATCTTACAAAAGCAGGACCGTATTTTTTGGTGTATAAATGCACTCCCCAACCCAAAAAAAAGTGGGTGGAAATGTCTGTGCATCATATACAGCAAATGTTGCTGACACCTCACCCACCCACCAATCCCCACCCTTCAGCCTCTGCCTCCCAGCAATTTGTTTCCTTGCAGCAAACAGCAAATAGCCTATTTCAGCTTCAGCACAGCCTGATTAGCACAAGCAGCTGATTGTTGGTTGGATCAGCCTCCTGACGATCAGCTGTTTCAGGCTGCAGGGATCACCATTGCCTATTGCCGCCTTTGTGTGCCCCATTTTTGGCCCAGCCATCTGAAACAGGTCAAAAATGGGGCATGCAGAGGCCAAAAATGGCATGTGGAGGCCGAAAATGGGACACACGGAGGCAGCAATAGGCGATGGCGATCCCTGCAGCCGGAAACAGCTGATCACCGGGCAGCCAATCTAACTGATAATCAGCTGCTTGTACTAAATCGGGCTGTGCTGAAGCTGAAACAGGCTGTTTGCTGCAAGGAGGCAAATTGCTGGGAGGCAGACAGAGGCAGATTTTTTTTTCTTGTTTTCCTCCCCAAAAGCTAGGTGCATCTTATACTTTGGAGCATCTTATAGTCCAAAAACTAAATACAGTATTTGTTTTAAGATTTGTAATTTCAGAGAATCAAAGTCTTTGAATATATATAAAGTACATATGGCCAGTGAAAGTTTATTAATTTTGTGTAATATTTAATAATTTATAATCACTTTTAAACTGATAGCTAATAAGAATGGTTTATAGTTTGTGTTAGCAAGTGAGATGGGTCAAGTTCTGATAACCTTTACCAATTTAAGAAACAGAATTATCTTACAATGTTTCCAAGATTCTGGTAAGTACCCATAAAAGTAGGAATTAAAAGTATTAAGATCTTTTTAAATTCTTTTTAAAAATCTCCTGATACTCCATCAGTGCCAGGATATTTTCCATCTTGAACAGTGTTAAAAACTTCAGAGATTTCTGAGTCAAAGAAAATACATTCTATAAATTGAATATCCTCCTGAGCTAATTTGAATATTGATAATTTTTTGTTATAGATGTATTATTTGAGGAATATATTTGTTGAAAAAAATAGCTGAACTCTTTACTTTTATATTTTGCTTTAGTGACCATCTGGCCATTGGCATTTTTCATCACACAACATATTTTACTCATACATTGCACCAGGGACACAAACCTGTCTTTTTACTATTTTGTCCACTAGTAGTTAAATAAGAAGTTAGTAGCTAATACAGCTAAAGTAAATCTTCTAAACCATGGCCCTGATAATCTGTTTTTAGACTGTCTCTCTAGTTTTAACAAAACTTCTGAGAATTGATTAAGTTAAACAGAGACAATAGTTTTCAGACAGTTCCACAATGCAGCAAATATTTCTGAGGATGAAAAATAATTTCACTTTTTAGAGGTGTTGTTCAAGACAGAAGTTCCATACAATGAGTATACCTCAAAGCCAGATAAAACATCAGGAATGCTAGAAACAGCATTGGCACTGGGCACTGAGCATAGAATCCTTGCATACAATACCACTAGAGCTCTTCAATCACTTTGGACACCATATAGTGACAGCAGGTAGCAGTGGATATCTTTGGTTGCTTTCCAATCCTGTAATTAGACTATAGGAGTAAGTGACCTCGAGTATTTGTTGTGCTTTAAGGCCATATGGTTGACTGCCCAGATTGCTTTGGCCTATTTATTATCTTCTTAACTCATTGATCACCATTCCTCTTGACAGAAGGGCAAAAACTTGGGAGGAATAGTATCTGTCATCTTTCAGCACTAAGGAGCTGATGGTGGCTTAGCAGCTCTCTGCCCTACTCTGTCTTTTTGCACATCTAAGAAGCTGTGTGACAACGTAAACACCATATGTGGTTTCCTTAGTTAATAAGGTGCATCCATTTCAGATGCAGCTAATGTTTTCAGTTCAACTAGCAACCCACACTTGGAGATAACACCATTAGCTTCACCTATCAAGTATTGAGTCTTGTTAGGAATTACTAACAATCACCTCCTGCAGAAAAAGATTCTATACTACACTATAATCTATTACAAGAAAATGCATCCAATACTATGAGTTATTCAGTGGTTGGTGGGGGTTTTTCATTTCAGGAGTTTGATAAAGTTAGAACTATGGGTGCAAGATGTAGGAAATTTCAGGACCCACACAGAAGTATACTGTTGATTGTTTTGTCAGGACAGGATCTGAACTTGTCTCTATAAGAATTTTTTCTAAAAAAAGCAATTTAGCATTATTCATGTCTAAGTAAGTCAAGAAAGGAGATTTGTACACCACTAAGAATTAGGCAGCTCAGAAGGTTGTGCCAGAGATCAGCATTAAACAGGAAGTTGAAGAGAAACAGCTCCTTAAAGTACAAAGGTACCTGCAAAAAAAATTAAAAAAATCTTACAATCCTTCCTTCCTTCCTTCCTTCCTTCCTTCCTTCCTTCCTTCCTTCCTTCCTTCCTTCCTTAATTTCAAGACTGTGCCATTTTATTGCTTAGCATGAAGTTCTACCCCGACTTAGAACCACATATTCTGGATTCACCAAACTTTGCCCAGTCCAAATACACATTTGATTTTGGTCGATGAGGGATTTCAACTGGACAGCTGAGACTGTGAAATCTGATCAGGGAAGACAAAGCCATCTTCCCCCAGTCTTCCACTGCTGGGAAGAATACAGCAGTTGCACCATCCTGCTGGGAAGAATACAGCAGTTGCATCAAAGCCATGCATGAAACTGTAGTACACTTATCAGCAATAGTAACCATTCTTGTCATCTATTAAAACATTTATTTAAAAAAAAAATAGCAAGCCCACAAAAGCCCAAGGGCCTGGCTGATGGATCACAAGAGCTCATTCTTTCTTTGGGATCATGTTCTTTGTAACTACCATGCTGCAACACATACTCATTTTGTTGTGGGGTCTGCTGGAAAGCATATTATGCCTTGTAGGTCAAAGTAGAAACAGAGACCCTTCCGGACTCATATTGGGCTCTTGTTTCCAAGGGATTTCAACTATTCAAGATACTGAAGATATAGTCTGAAATAGAAAACCTTAAAGTTGGAACCAGTCATGAAATCAGTCCTAAACTCATAGGGCTTAGTTTATTTCTAGACATCATGTTAGGCAAATTATGTTGCATTAGTACAGGATCAATGCTTATTTTAATACAGAAAAATCCAATTCAATACCTCTCAGGTCTTGTGGACTATACAGATCCCATAATAAGTAGATATGATCAGTGACCGTAGCCTATGTGAGCAGTACTCTATCTTAATTTATATTACTGAAAACATGTACATGCACCAGAGAGAACCAGGTTTCTTAGAGAAACTCAAAGAGAACAATATAGAAAGTCTTTCATACCTCAACAAGTACTGGTGGGGGGGAAGGTACAAATTGAGACAATAGCAGTATATATAGTGGTATATAAAAATATACTATAATTATAATGAGTATATCAAGGTTAGAAGTTAGAAGATAAAAGCTATGTATAAAGTAATTGTATTATTATTGTCAGCACTGTGTAAAAAATGTATTGACCCAGTCATTACACTGCCCACAAATTAGCTTGGTTGTTAAAGAAAAACTGCAAATAAAACATATACCAAAAAAAAAGTCTTTCATAGCTGGCAATTAGAATTTTGTACCCTCCAAAAACAGTGTAATCAGACAGCTTGAGGTTCCTAAACTGAGCATTAATTTCAGATAAACATAAACTGCCATAAAGATAAATACCCATTTCAGAGTAGTCTAGGGAGTTCAAGAATCCATTTTGTGAAGAACCACCTGTCAGCCTTCAGAGCAGCTGTAGATGCTTACTCATTTGGTCATCTTCCAATATGATAGAGCAGGGATGCTTCAAGAGTATCACAACTAGCCTGCCTAAATCAAGAAACTGACAATGAGGATACTAATGACCCTGTGCAAGGTTACTTGTGCTAGAATTCCCAGACAAACAGAACAGCTATTGGAACAGTGAAAACAGGAAGCTTCACACAAACTTTTTTAGGTTGTGGGAGAAGAGAAGATGAAAATGCATCTGCTATTTACATTCAGAAGCAGAGAAGAAATTGTTTAAGAGTTTTAACAAACTGAGATGGAGAACAAGGAACAGCTTCCATTTTCTCCAGGTTAAAGAGCCCTTTAGGCAATTTATAGTCTGAAGGCAAATAGGACCAGTTTCAGCTCTTTCAAAAAGGCAGCTAGGACTTCCAGAACCCAGACTGCATTTATTTGCAATGAATGTGGTTTTGACATTCTCAAAAAGAAACTGGCTCTATGCTTGTGAAGACTTAACTTCACCCAAAGCAAAGATCTTTAAAATTAGCAAGTTTAAGACTTATGGACTTCAACTTCCAAAATTCCTGAGCTAAAAATGACTGGAGGGGGAATTGTAGGATTTGTGTAAGTCCACAAGTCTTAAAGCTATCGAGTTTGAAGACCCCTGCTCCAAAGGAAGGCTGCTAGAACCAGTTATTCCTTTTGGAAAACAGGCCCTTGTGATGAAGGGAGGCTTGAGGGCAGACTCTACACAACTCAACTTGGTTACGGTAACAAACATTCCATCAATATAATTTCAGCATATATGCATTACAGAGTGTTAGATAGCAATAGCACTTAGACTTATATACTGCTTCACAGTGCCTTAGAGCCCACTCTAAACAGTTTACAGAATCAGCGTATTGCCCCCAACAATCTGGGTTCTCATTTTACTGACCTCAGAACGATGGAAAGCTGAGTCAACCTTGAGCCGCTCAAAATCAAACTCCTGGAGTCAACAGTGAGTTATGAAATTCCATATTTATTTATCAAACTTTTATATTAACTATCCCATTGCAAAACAATGAACAGACAAGTTTAACTATGGTAACTTATATCCAATCTGCTATGAACTTAGCAACCATTTGAAATTACAGTGAACCCTACCCCCTCAAAACAAGATGTGTATGATCTGGTTCTGATGGCCACTTCACCCAATCATGTGACCACATTTTGGGTGCTTGGATGCTATTTGCAGCATCCTATGGTCATGTGACTATGATTTATGTTTTTACCCAAAACCAGAACATTTACTTTTAATTTTCAGAAAAAAAGGTCCCATGGTAAACAATGCATTGGTTTAATGACTACGGTGCTCATTTTAACTACTGTCACAAGAAAAGACTGATCATGTGTTGATCTGCTTTACGACCAGGCTCAAATACAGTCATATGTCAAGGGCTACCTGCACAGATCCCTAAGTAAATTTTCACTATTACACAGCTATCCTTATCACCTTTATCAATGGCAGCCAAACCACATCTTGCTGGGATAGATTTATTTCAAAGCCCAAGGCTCCTCAGAAATCAGATTAGACCTCCATTAAACTTAATGCACCTATTTTTTAAAAAAAAATAGGGGACAGGATTAAAAAAAATCTGCCCTTGCCCCCACTTCCCCACTGAATTCCCAAGCTTGCTGGTGTAAAGAGCTGTGAAAGTAGTCGTGGAGAAGGTATAGAAGTCTGTAAGGAGAACAATTGGAGAAGAGGTATTGAAAAAAATACCTCTGCTCCCACAAATCCCTAAGTTATAGGAGGGAGGGAAGGGAAGACACAGGTAGACTTTCAAGATTCTGCTATTATAAGGGCGGGTGTCAAACTCAGGGCCCAGGGGCTGGATCTGACCCACAAGGCAGCCCTGGAAACAGCAAAGGACTGGCCCACGATGGTGGCCCTCTGCCAGTGAAAAATGGAGCTTGAGAGGGTCACATGTGGCACCATAGGTGCCCCAATCTGAGTGATGTTGAGTTGGCCATGTCCACCTGGCCCGCCCCCAAAGTCAAACGCAACCCTGATGCAGCCCACAATGAAATCAATTTTGACACCCCTTCTATAAGCAATCTTAATACAATATTGGTCCTAGTCTTCCTGTACAATTTGTTGCATGGTTTGAGTTATCCTGAAGGGTTAACATCTACAGCCATTAAAAAAGCTGTTTAAAAAAATATTGCTCCCAACCACCAAATTAACTATGCCTTGATAACAGAGTAATGTACCTGGAGAAGTCAAAAGGAAAGCTTTTGCACATTAAAGAAAGCAATTCTGAAAGTTTTAGGCGATTGCTGCATCGTTAAAGCTCGACTATATAAAAGTGTGTTTTCACACATTTTGGGGTTTGCATTATTTTTTCTCCTTTACTGTCTACCTTTAAAAAAAATCCCCAATAAAGACACTGAAAAAAAAACGTTAAGTTAGAAAAGTTTTTCCATAGATCCTTACAGTAGTAATTACTCAACCATTTGGACTCAGGACAATGCAAACTGACGTTGCAAGTAAAACTGCATGGGTTCTTATAGTTTGCAGATCTAAGTTCAATCCAATAAAAGACCTTATTTTTTTGCAATACAGATAGTCGAGTTCCATTCTCAAGGTCTGATCTTAAGTCAGATATGTATGTAACCTGGAACAGTATTATTGCATAATGCTACTTGCATATTGTAATATAAGTAGCATTGTGTAATGAACTTGAACCATTGTGTATTTAACTCAAATTTTGCTACAAAAAGCTTTGTTCTTAATTAGAGGTCATCCTTATATCCGGAACTTACTGTATACATCACTAAATAATTATTGCTAGTAAATAAAAGTCCAAAAATATATATTTCTATACACTTCTGCCTTTTGGTTTATTCTGTTCACTTACAAAATGTAATTTAAAGAACGTTATTCCAAATCTAAACAGATTTTATCCGTGAAAACATTTTTTCCATCCCATTTCTCTTGAAATTTTGTTGAATTTCTTTTTTAACTATGCTTACAAAATAAAGTAAGGCGCACCCATTTAGCACTTCATTATGTGTTTTGACTTTGACAAAAAGAAGACCTAGTCAAACAGTAATGCATCAAGTTCTATAATTTCTTCTTTACATACAGTTATTCAAGGGCAAGACTTTAGCTGATATAAATGCTGCTAGACAGTTAGAATATTGCTTCCAACTTTGGCATGCAGGTTTTAAAGTTCCTAAACAGCCAGAATGCTTTTCAGTGCCAAATATTCAAAATGGCTATACATAAATTTTAAAACTCAAGTTGCACAGTACTACAGACTCCAACGGGCATGAGCTGGTTTTAATTAAAGCCCTGGAGCACCAAGTAGACAGTTGAATTAGGTGGCTAGATTTTCCTATCTCTGCTTATTTTGGCATACTCCCATAGGGGACCTATCTCTGAGTAAATATGCCAACATTTTGCGCCACGTGTCTGCAATCCTAAACCTATCCATTTCTGCTCAATGGAACTTACTTCTCAGTCATACAAATTTAATCTTTTTTTTTATTGGGCTGCAAGAATTTCAGGCAAGTTGCTTTGGGACCATATCATACAGATGTCTTGTGTGCTGCCCATATAAACTGCAGAACTGTACTTATTTCAGTAGTATTTCTTTTTTTCGCCCTGTGATCTTTTAATAGCTCTTCCTTGGAGTCTGAACCATGCAATTGTATAATTACTAGTTTCACAAAACTATTTTTCCTTCCAGGAGGAAAAACTGCTTGCATATTTGCTGAATTAGCCTTAAAATAATAGATTAGATACATTAATTAGAAAGAAGCATTTTATTTTAATGAATCGCTTAAGCTGAACAAGGGTGGTTGAACTAGAGCAGGTTATGCCAGCCCTAAAGCAAAGGGTGCCCTTAAATATCGACTTATTCCGCTTATTGGAGTTAGGGATCCTCTCTGCAATTAGTTTTCCCCCCTACTTCTTACCCAGAAGGATTGATCAGCCATTTTACAGTCTAGTTCAAGCAGCTAATTTAATGCAGAACTCTCAAGATGCTTTAACATTGTCTGCCTTAACAAACCATGACAACTCTTTAGATTTCCCTTTCTAAAATGCTATAATGCAAACTGCTGAAACTAGATGCAGGCAACAAATTCTGAATGCCTTACTTCATAACATAGAAGACTTTTGTTTATGCAGAATTATTTAACTATGTTTTCAGCATTTTTTTTTCTCAGCAAAGATTAAGCTATTGTTGAAATTTAGATCACCAGATCATTCAAAAACTGTTCACGTTCAAATAGAGCATGTGTGTCTTTTTCCAAAACTATTCTTTTTTAATGTCTCCATAGAAACAAGCAAAGTATCCAGATAAGTAGAAAACACCAGGTAATGAAAACAGAGGTGCTTTCTTAGAGGGTACATCTAGAAACAGTTAACATTGTTAGCAATCCTAAATAAGTCATACAGACACACCCCTATCTGGTTTCAATTTTTCCCAGAAGCATTTTCTTCAGGAGGGCTTCAGAATTCAAAAGCTGAAGAAAGATAGAAAAACCAGTAATATAAATTAAAATTAGAAACACACATATGGCCATTCTCAGCATCTGCTTGTTTCAGGCAATATTCCCTGGAGCAAAACTCCTACTGAATCCAAGACGATCACATCAAGAGAAGCAATGAAAATTATCACACAACTCAAACTTGGCTTTGGTGGAAGATGTGTTCAGAACCACACATTTGGAAAAGTTCTGATGTTTCATAGAAAACAGGATAACCACTGCAGTTTCTCTTTCTTAGATAAATAATATTTATATGTGTTGATATTACATTTGAACAATCACACCTAAATGCTAAACATAATTCACTAAAAGACATAAAAGACAAAGTGCTTGCTTTTACTCTAGTAAAAATCACTGGTCATTTAGAGCCACCAAATAAATCAATAGTTAGTAATAACTTCAAAGGTTCTGCCATTATTAACTTGCTATTGCATGAAATATAGCCAACTCTAAAGTTGAATTGGCAGGGCAAAGAAAAACAGCTTTTACTAACTCTGCAATCAAATGATTCAGGTCCTTAATATGGTATTTTAAGGCTGCAAACCTTCATATTCACTTAGAAATCCCACACAATGCTGGTAGATAGATGTGCATGGGGTTTTCATTGTAAGATTATTTAAATTCTTTGATTGTTGAAGGGGAAGGGAACTTTATGAAAGCATTACGGACACCAGTAAATTAAACTATTGATTGCCCTTTAAATGCTATCAGCTCTGCTTCTTACATGAGAATACACACAGAATTGATCTCAACATTTAAATTAAGTGTTTTATAGCCAAAATCATTAATCTGACAATTAACAGTATCCCTTTTGGATCACTCTGCATCTATTTCATTTCAAGGCTTCCATTTCTAAATCATAGCCTAATTTCACATTCACCCACATATCTAACCAGATGTTAATTTTATTGACCTTAACTGAAGGCTACTCTAAATGAATAACTGTGCATAACTGTAAGTTTAATTTATTAAAACATGTCTTGGAATTGAAGAGCTTATAATTATTGTACATAATAATTGTACATAATAAAGTGCTCTGGTTCATGGTTGTTTCTGTTGGTGCTATAGTTTCAAACAGGAGTCAACTTCTTTAACTCTTCAAAAAGCCAATTATATTGCAACTAAAGAAATGTAGTTGTGCTGCTCATAAAGCTAAATTGCCAGATAAGTGGATAAATACTGGATTAAAATATTCTGCGGTTTGTCTTTATTCTGGCTGCTTTTTTGTCACTGTATAAATGGTATTTTTCCATTATTATTTTATTATTTTTACTTCATTTTGGAGAGTACCTATCTCAGCTTTCACGTGCTTACTTAGCTCAAGAAACTGATCTACTTACATATCCAGAAACTTATTATTTCATCTTAAGCAGGGCAGACTGACCCTGTTTGAAGAAGCATGACATAAGGTAAAAAAGTGTTCACTGGTACTTGATTAGGAAACGTTTATATTCCTAGTCAATTAAATAAACTTTCTTCAAGCACGCAATAATTTAATAACAATTAAGTTTGGATAAAGCATATCAAAACCTCTGACTTGCCACTGCTTTCAGAGTATGCAATGCTCTCTTTGAACAAGGTAACAATAAGAATAGTTGAGAAAAAAAGAGAACTTCAAATTTTCAATATATGAAAATTTTCGTTACATGAAAATGGTAACACTATTCTCTTGGACTGGGAATAGAAATACCTAATGAGTAACGTAACAGCAGGGGAGAGGAAGGTATACTGTATGCACATGTATTATAATGCCAATGTTAAATTGTACCAGCCTAGTACAGTCGCTTCCCCGCCCCCCAGTTAATTCCATTTTGCTTTATTTGTCCACCGTATTGAATAACAATCCCCATCTTTTCCAATTCTGCAACTATTAGTCTGCCATCAGATCTCCCTAATCAGCATAGTTTGTACCTCTTTTTAATTAAAGAAGAGGCGTACACAACAAGGCACCGCTTTCTAAGTAAAACCGTTATGCCACTCAAATGCAGTGTTCATCTGGCTGCAATTTCATGGCCTATGTTAAGAGTTACATAAAAATGAACAATGCACATTGCTAGAAAACCTTTGAAACTGGACTTCAAGGGGGTGTTAATCATTGCTATGAATTTCCTGCAATTTGAAAGCAAGACATGAGCCATATTCAACAGGTTGGGCATACCAGACTTCTCTCATGGCATAATCTGAGCAACACAATCTTTTCAGACCTAAGTGTCTGGTTACAAGGCCATATTAGAATAGGAGCAATGTTCAGGTTTCATTTTATCCCCAATAGTTAGAAGACAGGTATGTGTTGAGCAAAACTGTAAAGACACGTTTCTTTCCTCCACATTCCCAAACTCCTAAATTACTTGAAAACTTTCGTTACTTCATCTTGAGGTAATAGCTAACGTCTTCCTGACAGTTCTGTTCATCAGTTGAGGAGGATCTTTTAAAAACTGTCTTCCTTTACTTGTCTCTTCCATCTGGGAACTCTGCCTCCTGGACTCCACTAAGGACATTCACACAAGCTCACATAATCACCAAGTACTGTATGACAAAAGAGCTGAGCCAGGAAAGCTGGCAGCAGAACAAATCTATCTGGAAAAAAAATGGACCCCCAAATGTCTGAGCAATTTTGTCAAGAAAGCCATAAATCCATCACAAATCCTCAGAAACAAAGAGAACATTTGATGATTTGGTTTTTAATTTAATTTAATTCTTTTTTTTTTTTTTAGGATTTAGTTTTTGTTCCTTCTTAAATTTTCTTGGTAGCAGACTCTGTAAAACATTGAAAAACAAACTCTCCCATAAGGAAAGTCTGCTGCAACAATTAGTTAGTGCCATTTGTCATAATTTTTAAAAGCAGTGAATGCTCCTAGGTATTATTTTTTTTAGCCAAGCTCCTACTTCCTTTGAGATATTTTAATTCAAAAATATTTAACATACAGACCAAACGTTGATAAAACATCCGTTCACATAATATGAAACAAAGTAGAAAATACACCCTTTTTTTAACCTCCATACTTTTACTGAAATAAGTGCAAAGGGTGGGGGAGTGTAAATAAGGAGGAATACAAATTAGATCAAGGAATACAAAATAAAACCACTTTTAATTGAAACATTAAACTTTATTTAAATCACAACTGCTATATAAATCCAGCCATTTACGTTCTTTTAACTTGTACATATTCCTGCAACCTGTTGTATATACTGTATAGTCTTAGACCTATGGTCTTTAATGCCCTGCAGTTCCCGTCCATTATGCTCCACTTTCCCGTCCACTTTCACCCCAAAAGTATATTTGTATCAGAAGATAAGAGACAAGTTTTACTTAGCTTTTTCAGCAAAACTGCCCTAGAATGCTTAGTTAGTTCCCCCAACTTTCTAATCCCTTCTCTCTCACCACTTAACCTATATAATCACACTTCTCCATGTTCTGTTTATAATGGTTGAGCTCCTTCCCCTCAGAGGAGGACAGGATCACACAACTGAAGAAATATCTCTTCATATGCCCTTGGGATGCTAACTTTTGTTCTCACAAATTTGACGTTGGTTTAGAAACGAAGTTGAAAAGGTGAGGAGAAAGGGCCACGGATCAACGGGTGCCAGCGAGAGAAGGCACTAAAGGAGCAAAGATTAAAAGGGCCAGGAAGCAGACCAACTGGAGCCAGGGATTTGGAGGTTGGAAACCGATCCCGACCTCGGCCCTTGCAGCGATTTCTCGTTCTGCTGTCTTTAAGTCGCTACTTAGACGATACAAGTGACATTTCCTTCACTCCCGATTTAATTGCATTTTTTTTCCCAGAGAAGTTTAAAACGCGTCTCGGTCTGTAAACCCTTGAGCGGACTTCCTCAAAGTTGGTTTGGGGCGCGCTTGAAGATGCCTCAAGCTTTCCGCAGGCCTGGGTAACGGAGGACCGCTGAATTCCCTAGCTGAGAGCGCGGAAGCCGAAGCCGGGCCCCAGGACTGCAGTGCTTCCTTCCGCCCAGCAGAGTTTATACTGCCCACCGGAGACGTTTGCCTCTTGGCGCCCGCGCTGACCTAAGAAGGCGCTAGAGAGGAACGCCGGGAAGTCCTCCTCACCGTTTGAACTGGGCTACAGAGGCTGAGAAAGCGGGAGGACCGCCGCTTTGATCTGCCACCCTTTCAATGTCTTGCGATGTGCAAAAGGGAGAGAAGGGGTGTGTTTTTTTGTCCTGCCCCTTCCCGCCACGGTCTTGAGGAATGATTCTAGGGAGCGCGGGTGGGCACAGGAGCATAGCGAGTTCCCGCATCGAGGGTTACAGGAGGGACCCTTAAATTGCCCCCCAGCGTAGCAAGCGGGCAAATCTCTTGGCGACGCTTCATTTAAGAAGCGGATCCCAAACGGCGACTTCGGGATTCCGTTAGAATTTTTCTCTCTTTCTGGAGCAGAGAAGAATACTTCTGCTTTGATTCCCTCCCCTCCTTACCAACCGATGCCAACCTCCTTCGAATATCTTCTTCTCCATTTAGATACATTTAAGACAATCTCTCTTTCATTCTCTCTCTCTTTCATTCTTCCTTTCAATCTCTCTCTCTCTCTCTCTCTCTCTCTCTCTCTCTCTCTCTCTCTCTCTCTCTCT
>JANHFR010003185.1:110780-121330 GCA_032468015.1 Mimophis mahfalensis | reverse complement strand
GGAAAATACCCGAACAAAGCATAATGCCATACATACATACATACATACATACATACATACATACATACATACATATAAGTCTTGGTGTATTCTGGTCTTTTCCCATATAAGGTTACCTTACACGGGAAAAGACCCGAATACACCAAGACTTATATACCTGCACCCGTGAAAATCTACGAAAAATATCTATATCTATATCTATATCTATATCTATATCTATATCTATATCTTCTATATATTCTATATATTCTATATATCTATATATCTATATCTATATCTATATCTATATCTATATCTATATTTATGCCTATGAAAGGCTTGGAATAGATATTGTGTTAAATGCACACCAACTTACCTTAACATATAGCAAGATCACAGTGATTCAGGCTAGTTTTCAGAAGGGTAACCATATTATCAATTAACAACTAAAACAACACATGTTGCAGTATCTAGTGAAGCCAGACCACATCTATTATCTTTTATGTTGTAATAAATGCAATTGTCTTTTAGGTATTCCCCAGATGTTCATTGTTTATCATTATTATTTGCCTGTTGGGTTTAAAAAACACCTGTTAGGAAGTAAAATAAATTCAGTTTGTAGTGGTTGTTTCCAAAAGCTTTCCAGCCACATTAGCTCCTTGGTGGAATACTAAAGATGGTGGCAATTTAACCCCCTGGGTATTGTATCATGGTTCCTTGTTGTCGTGGGGATTAGATCAATGGCAGGGTGAGTTAAGTTCTAAATATACAGGAAGAGACAAGTTCCAGGAACCAAATACTGAATTCTTTGCAGGGATTGTGTGGGAGGGATGGAGGGGAGAAGGAGAAGAGAAAGTGATGAGTAAGACAAGAGTTCCTACTAATGGAAAAAAAACTTCTGCAGAGCTGCAATTCAAAGAAAAATGCAAACTTTTCTGTGTTTTCAAATAACCAAAAAAGAGTCAGAATAAATCAGTTAAGTTCCCCCAAACAGATAATATTGGGAGATGTACAGTACATTCTAAAAAGGTGCTTAAATTTGATATATCTGGAAGGTTGCTGTTTTCCCACTTCTGTAAATTGCAGCCAATAGTGTAAAGTTGAGGATAGTGAATTCATCTCATAATGACCTCATAAGCAAGAGGTCGTAGCAAATCAGTAGGAGAGTAAGGGCAGGTTCATGAACTTCATGGGGAGTAGGATTGTCTTCCTAGACATTATGCCCAAATAGTTTCTTATTTCATATTAAGTGACTGAAAAAGAATAAAGGATCAGGATGGGAATATTGAAATGAGGCACTCTGGATTAGCAGGAGGAATAGTTCATTTGTATTTTGTCTAGCTGGCTTCTGAAAAGTTGAGTGATGAGATAGATGAGTGATGGTTCTGTACACTTTATTGAACTGGATACTGAACAACATTAGCACTGATAATAAATACACATTTAATAGCGGCAATTTTTCATGGCAGAATGTTTGGCTATCAATACTTTAGCTACAGTGGGATGTATTGTAAAAATTTTCAGTTTTTAAAACCAATTATCTTGTTTCTGAATTATAATAATTATTAAATTTGAATAATTTATACACAAACTGTTTAGGTTCTCTTTCTCCCTAGGGACTTCACAGAAATTTATCAAAGAATTTAAACCATTTTATAAGACTCCTCATAAGCTAAAGGATAACAAAAATACAACCCCCCCCAACCCCCTTTTTCTTTTAAAAAGTCATTTTTATACTCTGAATTTTTAGTATACTATTCTTTTACATATATACAGAGCATATACATATATACACATATACGAAAACATACGAATATAGCATTATGCTTTGGGTATTTTCCCACGTCTTCATAGTTGTGCTTTTAAAGTTGTAGAGACGTTTCAGTAAAATCTATATATATCAGAGTAGTAAAAAAAATAGCACCAAAAAGTTATCATACAGAAAGAGTGGATATAATGCAGTTTCCAATTAACAACTTCAGTATTTAAAACAACAACAACAAAAAAGCATTTTGTAAAAAATCTAGGCAAAAATAATTCATCCTGTCAAACCAAGACATTGCCACTAGATGTCCCCACAGGCAAATGTTATTAGATAGCTCTGAAAGAATTTCTCCTAAAAGGAGAATATTTTAGAGGAATTGCCGCTGGAAAGACACTAACTGCCTTATGTCATTTTTGGGTGGTGGTGGTGGTGTCTGTCTTTTTTTTTATGAAGGTACAGTTTGCATATATTAGTTGTATATCTTGGTTTCCTGTATACACTGGATTTAGCAGATTACTAAAGCAGATTATTTAATCATTATGAAAGGCTTCCTATCTTAAAATTTACTTGTCTAGTTTTAACATGGCTTTTTTTGGCCCTGCTTCATCTGAGCCACTCCACTCTGCCACCAGGACTATCCAAATGGAAGAGATTAAAATATGTATTAAATATTAATTAAATTGGAGCCAGACTTAGCTGGAATAGCACTACAGGCACAAAGCATTTCAGGCAGGTGCCCCTCATTCTTGCCCGCTGCTCATTCACATAATCAGCAACATTACTGTAAAGCTGCATTAGCATCAATAAACAGCTCCATAGCAGGATTCTGTGGTGACTTGAAAGCAGTTCTTGAGTCTGTCTGATTCTACCATGTCAGCAGGGCTGGAAGTTGAATCTGTTATTTCCAGCTCAGCTCCGAGGCAGCTGAAATTACAGTAAAACTACAGTTTGCTTTTGAAACACTTTGACCATTTCCCCTCTTGCATCTGTTGGAAGAAATATCCATCTGGTTCAGTTCCAAGCTGGGAGAAAGACACTGGAAACATGGAGGCTGATTGGAAAGACGGTTTAATGGTGAAGCAGAACCACCAACCACATGGGTCCAAAATGGAGTCAAGAGGGAGGGGTATATATATACCTTCTCTTGGGCTTTGCATTTGAGCTTCCTGTTCCTGTGCAAGAACATGTATTCTATTGGCTGTTGTCAGACTCCCATGGAGCCATGTGGGTCATGTTTGTCTGAGCTCCCAGGTTTGGTTGGAGCTTGGAGGGTGATGATGTAATAGCAGTTTAGCAATAGCAATAGCATTTGATTTATTTACCGCTTATCAGGGCTTTCAACTCTCTCTAAGCAGTTTACAGAGTCAGCCTATTGCCCCCAACAATCTGGGTCCTCATTTTACCCACCTCGGAAGGATGGAAAGCTGAGCCAACCTTGAGCCTGGTGGGATTCAAACTGCCTAATTGCAGGCAGTTGCCAGCTAAGTATTACATACAGCACTTTACACGCTGTACCACCACGCCTTGTGTTCTGAAAGGGTGTTGGGCAATTCCTATTGTGTCTTAATGGCTTTGTCCTGGTTTGGATCTTGAGTGAGGGCTAATCCCATCACCCTGGAGCTGAAGATATTTTGCCTTGTAGATAGGCTGGCCCAGTCCTGTTGGGGTTATTAAGACAGGTATGGGCTGCTTTCCAGGAGCATGTTTCTCCTTTAGGAAATATAATATTCTGCCTTTTTAAATATTTCCCAAAATGTTTCATTCTTCTAGGAGAAGGGCTAACTCTGTACATATCTATCCATGGTAAAATAAATTGTTTTGGCAATATTTTTTGCTTTGGACGTGATCTTTTCCAACTGCTTGAGATAGCACAGTATAGAAATATAAGTTGCTTTGTCTATGGAGTTGGTCACTAATCAGTGAGTGATACCTTTCTGAAAGTTTAATAGTGGCAAGTTAGGGTGCATTAATTGGTGAATTTCCCTCACTGCAGGAAAAGCTTTCATCAGTCACTCTGCCCTGTGTGAACTTATGGTGGCAGATTTAGCCATTGACAGAACCCCTGAATTCTAAGAACACCTCTAATTGAATGCTATATTTTGCTTTTTCAACAATAGCAATGCTAAACCAGTACTCTTTAAATGGGAGACCAGGACCTCGAGGGACTGAGTTGCCTGCCACACCATGAAGAATTATGCAGGAATATGATTCTCAGGTTGCAATATAGAGATTCTTTGCTCATCACTGAAGCAATGAGTGCTAGAGGAAGTGACACGCCAGGATTTCTTTAAAGAAACCTGTCAGTCTAAAACAGTGTGTCTCAACCTTGGCAGTTTGAAGATGCGTTGCTGGCTGGGGAATTCTGGGAGTTGAGGTCCACGCATCTTCAAACTGCCAAGGTTGAGAAACACTGCCTTACAAGAAAGAAAGGGTTGCAGTCATTTATACAAAACATTTAGATTCCTCCTATCCTTCATTTCATAAAACTTTTCCCATTCTTTGTCAAGGTTTTCAGAAGAAATGCAGTTTAAAAAAGTTAGGGATGGAGGGGTTCTTATCGCTTAGTTGTATTATTTAAGCTGCATTTTCAATCTCTGGGATAAGTAGGGATCAGAATTTTTGGTAACCAAGGGGCACACTTCACATTTTTTGAAGCAGCAACTTTGCGAACTACAGCATCTGGTATTTGATCTGAGGCAGAAATGAACCACAGGGAATAAATTCTTCCAACAGAACATAATAAATGCATTAGTAAAGATATTCTTTATTTTCTGAGAGATGGAAGTTTAAATTGAATGAGGCTTACTTCTCAGCACTTCCGGGCAATTTTACAATAAGGGCAAAGAAAAAATACAAAGCTGCCCTGATGACAAACATTTTGCCCTTTCTGCTATTTTTCTTCCTCATAAAAGAACTGAAATTATATCTTCTTCATTAAATATTGTGAGAAGGCAAAGAGAAAGAGAAAAACATTTCAGAACTGAGGCAAGAGAATTTTTGTGGGTGTAAATGGCTAATCCCTGCAGTTTTCTAGGCAAGGGTTTTCAGAAGTGGTTTGCCATTGCCTCCTTCCTAGGGCTGAGAGAGAGTGACTGGCTGAAAGTCACCCAGATGGATATGTGAAAGACTGAATTGGTAGTTAAGAGCTGAAAATTATCATTAGCCACTAACTTAATTATCTAAGTAGTAGGAAGGCAAATTCAGTTTCGATCATTAGCAAATTCAGTATTTGGATTTTAAATATAACATATCTGAGGCACAATATGTTCTGAACTTCTACAGGGCATAATCTACTTGTACGCTCATAAATCTGCTTCCTTTTTTCCATGTGACAATAAGGACAGTGAAATGACACATTAGACATTTCTTGATAAATTTCTAAGACACTTGGAAAATCTCCGCTTTAAAAATCATTAAAAATGTAGTAGCATCTAAATCTAAGTATCAGCTTCTATGTCTGGTATTTGGAACTAAACCTTTCGGGAGTACGTGGTAGAAGATTTGTTCAACTGTTATTATGATTGTCAATACCTGCAAAAAATATTTGAATCATGAAATACTAGAGATTGTGACATTAAGGACACAGATGGCCTTAATCCAAACTAAATTATTTGAACATAACTGATTTGAAATTGGCCAATAAACTTTAGTTTTAATTCCTATTAAAAATTATAGGACTGAGATGTACCCAACCCATTCTTGTCATCATGGAGAATATCACTAAGTCAACACTGCCAACCAACCCTTGATATAACCTTATATTTTCCTGCAATGTATACCAAGCTCCAATCTAAGAAAATATATGCCATTATTGAGCCTAGTTTCAAATCTATAAACGGAAACAGTAGAATTTATTTGTTCCCTCTTTTATGAATTTAACATCCTACTTGTTTTGAGCATTTCCATATGCCCCAAAAGGATCACCAGCCATTCCTCCATCTCCTGTGAAGATATACAGATAACCATCGTCTCCAAACAGTAGTTCTCCTCCATTGTGATTGGAAGCTGGCTCTTCTATCTCCAGAATTATCCTGGGAGTATAAAAGAAGAAAGCACAAATCTTATACAAACAGTACAGTGAAACTACTACAACAAAATCAAGTTTTTAAAACTGCCTGACCATCTGAATTTAACTTAAATCAAGCATACCCATATTTGTATATTTCCTATTTTAATCCAGTGTTTGCTTTTGTTTTATTTTACTAAAGACATAAACCAGACCACCTTTCAAAGTCTTGCAAAAATAAAGTAGGTGTTTTCTGAAATGGCTATTTTGTTAAACATTTATTTGGTTTATATGTGGCTACCAAATTATAAAGATTCAAAGTGGCTTCACATTTAAAACAAACAATCAGAATGCAGAAGGCATAAAAAATAAACAATAATATGGAGAAGTTCATTTAAAAAAAACACTTCATCAATATGACATGTCAGGATAATAAAACAATAAAATAAAACTGGTGGCCTGCTCTTCAATGCCTTTCAAAAGCAGATCATGGAAGAGTCCAAACAGACTCTGGCAAAGAGATGTAATTTCCATTACAAAGATTTAAAAAATAGTGATGGGAAATGCTGTATATTCCACACGTACCAAGTAATATTTTGTTCTCAGAGGACAATGAAAGGTTTCAGACTTTATGCTAAATACACACCTACCACTTGTATAGAGTTAATTAGGAGTAATTCTCATTGGAATCAAAGTTACTTACTTCTGAAGAGACATATGGGATTGCACTTAATTTTAATGCCTGCTCCTCCCCCTTTCCCCAGTTTAACCATTCCCTAAGTCTACATGCTCAATGGTAGAAATGTGAGTGTAAACTGCACAGCATCTGTCCTACACAGAAAGCATATGGATACTTTTCCATATGGCTAAACTTTGGGGAGCAAAATGGTTGATGAGCCTTCTACCTAAAAAAAATATTGGACTGTTCCAGGTTATGCAGAGATTGTAATCTCCCTTCAGCAATGTTTTAAAATCCAAATAAAATTGTACCACTTCTTTCAGTCAGTCAGTATAGTTAGAATACTCAAGAGACCATAATACATTTCTTGTGGCCAAGGAATAGCTAGATGGACCAGAGCAACACTGGGACAATCTATGGAAGTCAATACAGTAATATTTTTGAGGGAACTTCAAAGGATAACATAATAATTCAATCTGGAGTAGTACTTATTGTTCTATCTCAGCATTTTTTGAACCTTTACCATTTTATAATGAATCAGACTACTGGTATATCTAACCCACAATTATCTATTCTGACTAAGAGAATTTTCAATGGTTCAGACAAACAATTAGTAATATCAACATGGGAAGAATATACTAGACTGTTGTATCTGTCATTTCTTTGGGAAATAGAACATTTTACTCATTTAACACTTGTTGCCTCTGGCACAAATAATCTGGGTCTGCCTTCCATAAATACATGACCCAGAAAAGCTGGACCTCATTTCCCTTAAGCACCCATTTGAAGGCAATAGATTGGAAAGAAAAATAGCTCCAAATTCTGAAGCCATGTTAATGAAACTACTACATACTGTAATAAAGTTATTTGCAGAAATCCTCTGGATTACTAGCAAATGTGATTCATCAGGGAAAGGATCTTTAGTGACTTTAGTAAGAAGCAAGTAAAATTTCCATGAGGATTTTTTTTTTAACATTTTCCAATATTTATCTTATTGCTTATGATTGTACTATGGTAATGAATGGCTAATAAATATCCTTCAATAAATGATATTATTATATGCTACTCAGATCAGAGGTAAGATGAATTCCAAAAGCCACCTAAGAAACATATGGACTTAAATAATATGAAGTGTATTTAGTCTTGATAGTTGAGATGTAGCACAGATAATTTCTTCTTTTAAAATGCCTGATAATAAGAGTACCTTAGTATACATATGCACTAGACTGCAAGTAACTAAAACATGCAGATATTAAATTTAGGCACTATTGCCAATCTTTAGAAGTATTGTACATATTTGCCATTCGATGTCTTAAATACATTGGACATGTAAAAGGGGCATACCTTTCAGAACCATGGTCCACTGAATTCATGTCACCAGGAGAAATTCTGAACTCACTGATTCGGATTCTCTCTTCATATTGAACTTCAACTGAATAGTAGACATATACCTTACCATTAAATTTGAATTTAGGATGGAAGACAAGGCCTAGGAATCCTCTCTCATCCCCTTCCCATGGTGACGTAAGTACAGCTTCGCTGATGTTCAAAAATGGTTTTTCAAGCCGTGACAGGTCAGGAAGGTAGGTCCAGACCAAACCAATTTGTTCTGCAATGAAGAATCTGTGAGTTCCATCACTTGCATGTACCATAGCAACAGGATTCCTAAGCCCGTTAGCAATTTCAACTAAGCATAACTGCAGACATCCCTCTGAATCAGCAGTCACTAAACCAAGGTCTTGATTAAGACGCTCATTAGTTAAGAGGTGAGGAAAACAGTAGTCTGTGTCATCCAAGGACAAATAATGACAAAACTTAACTCTGTTATTTTCCAGAGCCAGTAACTCTTTATCAGGAGTGAAGTAATGAAACATTGACCTACAGTCTTGCCACACTTGTATGCAGTAATCTTGGCAAAGTCCAGGAACAGTTCTCTCTGGAGTAGAAGGGTCTTCAGCATCATACAGATGAGCAGCATACGGAGAACACTCCTATAAATAAAAGAGGATCTCACATCAGTTGTTTTGGCTCCCCCACATGCTTCAGTAACAGAACAGCCTTGTTTTGGACAAAATAGGTGAATGGAAGGTGCTTCTCATTACAGACCTCAACCTGCACTAGGAAGATGGGAAATATTCATTCAACAATATTGAAATAAAATGATCTGACTCTGGCTATTAAACTTAAGTACCGTTTGTGGGCCCATAATGTAATCAACCACATTTGCTCCTTTGGAGCCTCAGAAGGACAGTTGCCCATTTAAGTCTATTGTAGGGCAGCCATTTAGTAAGTTTAAATCCAGTCTATTTACAAGCTGGTTCAGTCAGAAACCTGCCATATTATGGTATTTATCTTTAGATAATTGAACCTGCAAAGGGCAACATAGACATTACTTAAATGTTGGAAGATTTAACAATGCAAAAGAATTAAAACATTTAAAATTATAACACTGTACAGACAGCAAGTATTTTATAATGTTTGAGAAAGGTGCAGAATAAATATCAAAAAGACCTATGAAAAAGGTTGTGGAGGACTGAAAAAGAAATCATAAAGTGTTTTATGATTTCTAATATTTCTAGGTCACTGCAAAATAGTACATGCCTAGAATAGTCTGCACCTTAAATTTTCTCTCCTTATCTACAAAAAGAATTAACTCCATTTTTTCACTGCACTTTTTTTGCAATTAGATTTCAATGTTGATATTCAAAACGAAAGTCTGTTAGCCATCTGTCTAACCACACTGAGATAAAGCAGAAGTAGTAACAAGATAGTTGGGGAAAAACTGAGTAGTTGCTTTACCTAAGCAAAACTTCAGTAGAATGTTTCTATGCAATCTGATAATCCAATACATTTCTACAGCTGGTTTTAATGCACAGTTACATAAGCCCTGGGAGTAATAGCTGCCTAGAAAACCTTAGGAATATCCTCTTATTGTTCTCTTGTTCAATGGACAACTCTGCAAGTAATGTTGAAAAAGTGGCTTGGTTAGTGCATACTGTATCTTCATAAATTTTTCCTGTAACTACAAGACAATGTTCACCTATTTGCATCTATTTATCTTTTTTTACTGACAACAACCTAGTGGTTGTTCACATTTTTGCAACCCAGATACGGCAGCTCTAATTTTAGAATCTATTTGCAAAAAGAAAATAACCCCCCCCCCCCACAAAAACCTTAGAAAGACTTAAACATGGAAGAGGAGAATTTGGGTTTTTGATTTGCACACAATACTGAGTTCCATTTTTGTATTTTTGTTACAAATTAAAAAACCCTAACAATTCAAATGCTGCTTCTCAAACATCTTCACTTTTCAAGTGAAGAATCACATCTGGTTTACTAAACTTCATCTATTTAGTCAATACTGTTGGCTGAAGTAAGTATACAGCTGGGCTAATTGAGGACAAGATGCAAAAAAGAAATCAGCACATCTGGTTTCACTTAAAACAGTAAAGGGTTTCATTGACTCAATGACCACTGAGGTCAAAAGACCTCACTGGCACTAGGAGCAGGAACAGTTTTTTACTCACAAAAATTTAGGTTGATTAGTTGATTAATACTAGTACAGTTGGTTAATACAACTGTGATTGTATAATATAATATTGTCAATATTCCATTTTTCTTACTCTTAAGAAATGAGTGAAAGTGGCTGGAATAGAAGAACTTGCGTTGTTAAAGGGTGATTTGTTTACCTATTATGTATACTTGGCTCATGTCATATACATCTTAAAAAACTGATAATTTTCCGTTAGTGGAAAACTACTGGCTTCAGTTCTCCTTTAGAAATGCTTTCTAAGCAAACTATAACTTTTACTGCTGCTACCAACATTTTAACTACATTGGTTCTATGGTAAAGACCAGGGCTATCAATCTCCCAGCCCGCAGTCCAGTTGCGTCATGCGCTGGCCACACTCACACCTGGTTTATTGAAGGGGGAAAAAGTCACCACTGTGACGTGAGTTTAACTCTCCTCATATAGACCAATTCAGGTTAGGTGGTCTTTATCAGATTATTTGGGAGGGGTTCAGAGGTGGTATTCAGGCAATTCCATGGTATCATGTTGCGACGACTCAGGGGGCTGGGAGTGGGGGGCACCGTTTTGCGGTGGTTCTCCTCCTTCCTCA
>JANHFR010003185.1:44304-58791 GCA_032468015.1 Mimophis mahfalensis | reverse complement strand
GATTTTATTAAGGAACAAGACAATAAAACTATATCAGTGGGAAATGCATATTGTATGGCTCTCACGGACTTACATTTTAAAATATGGCGCTCTTCATGGCTCTCTGAGAGAAAAAGGTTCCTGACCCCTGACATAGCTCCTAGTTTCAAAATAATATAATCAATCCAATAGCCTTCCCACCCTTCTTTTATCAATTGAAAATGGTATCATCTGTCTGTGTACTTAAGTGTTTGTGGGAAATGCAACCATCCTATTTCTAAATCTCGAGCACAAATATTAAAGAACACAGTATATCTGGAACACAATATATTTGTTGCATCCTCTTATATTCTAAGGAGAATATTTTATGTGATTGAACATGTGATTTTAGTATGAAATAGGTACCCCCAACCCTTGTTTAGTCCCTAAAAGAACCTAATCTTCAGCCTTTTAATATTAATATTAATTTATTAATGTTTCTACAGTTAGTGTAGTTATTGTGCTATAAATATACCCATCTTCGGCACAGGTGTCTGAGTAGTATGATTGAATGGCTGAAGCTGAATTCTGAGACTCCATAAGACAAGAATGGGTTGGTTATAATGGTTAGTGAGAGAATTTGAATGGGTTATATATTAGATTGTGACATTTACCCTGTGTGAAAAAAAAGCATTTTCTTTTACAAAACACAATTTAGAAGTTTATTTTAATTTATTTATTCTATTTCTATGCCTGCCTATCTTAGTCAATGACTGTTCACTTGCTTTGCAAGGTAGGGTGGTTACAAGCCTATAACATAGGAAAGATTAGGACTGCTAATTTTCATTAACTTGAGGTGAGCATTGCCAAAGCCCTTTCTTGCTGTAAAAGGGACCCCCTTTCATTTAACAAATCTTCAGTGGGAGTGGAATAATAAAAAAAAAATTACTTAGTTACAGTATTTTCAGAATTGGTTCTTACAGAGTTTCTCTTTTATCTCTAATGTCTGAAGCAGCATTTTCTTGATTTGCTCTCTCCTACAATTATGAATGCTATCTTTCTTTGAAACGTTTGCTATTGAAACAGAAGAAGCGTTTTGAATGATTTAGTGTGGCAGAAGTTACAAAGTAATTCTCAGTCAATAGAGTCGACTCATATGGCTTTCCAATGAATTGGAAACTTATCCTTGGCCTGTTCCTCATTACAAATTATTTATCATATGATAGTCCGTTAATGAAACTTTGTATCTTATTGACCTCATTTAAAGGCTTGGTTAAAAAAGAATTGCATTTACATTTACCTCACCCCATCCCACCCTTCTCTTTTTAACTCAAGCTTTCTAACCTGATTGCCTAGCTGGTATTTTGCATTTTCCCCTTTCCTATCCATTCACAGACTTTGTCTTTTACTGCAGCGTACATTTATGTAATTGGATGCATAGTCAAATTTCTCCCTTATTTAGAAGGGAATTTCTATGCTCATTTTCCTGTAGGGTATCTGTGGTAATTCATTTTATAACTCTGATTATATAATTTTTTCCCCCCAAGAATTTTTGTTATGGGATAAGGACAAAGCAAAGTACCAGCCCTGAGCCAAAATTCTTACAGTGCTGGGTAACAACTGCTTTGCCTAGAGGCTTTGGGTTTAAATGTGCTTTTCAGAGCTGGTTTTAAAATGCTTATTGCAGAATTAGTGCTGTTTGCATTCATGGTAATATGTTTGTAAAAAAAGGAAGTTGTGTATGTGTGGATTCACAACTGACCAGGGATTAGGATCAATGGGATGTTCTATTCTTGCCCAAATACAGTATATGATCTTGTGTGTTTGTTTTTTTCTTGGAACCAGGCTTAGGGACAGAACTCTGTAGAGAAAGGAGGAGGGCCAGGTACTGTACTCTGGTTGCTACAAACAGTATACAAACAGATTCTTTAATCTCCCTTTGCTGGGCAGGCTGAATAGTGAATCTCTAATCATTTAATCACTGTGAGGCATTCATGAACAGGCAATCCTTTTGTGCAAGGTCAGAGTCTATCTCGCTGCTGGCATGACCAAAGCCCCATTCATAAACAAGCTTCTGAACATCTCCCTTTTATCCGGTGTGCACGGAAGCAAGAGAATTGCAAACAATGAGGAGGTTTGAAACAAAAGTTGTTATTGTTCAGGGACCTGCAAGGCAGGAGGTCAGCTGGCCAGTCTGGCCTGTTGCAGACTCAGTCCCTATTGTCTCTCCAATTGGATTTGTGCTGATGATGTCCAGTCAGTGGATCTGCCAGTAAGAAAGCTGACCTGATTTATGGAGGGCGAGAAGCACTTGCCAAGCATGATAAACAAAGTTATGCTTGGCCAAGTCAACTGATTTAGGAGTTGAGGGCATTTTTGCTGAGGGCCACATGCTGGAAGCATCATCATCAATGAGTCTTTTAATAAAGCAGAAGGGCAACAGATTGTAGCTCTCATTGCCAAAGGAGTGTTAGGGTTTTTTTTTAACTACTAACTAGGAATCTGAAATGTTCTGATCATGTATATTGGAACTGAAGGCTAAAAAGCTGGATACAGGATGATATGAAGTTGCAAAGTGCCCCATGTTTTTAAATCCACTGTAAAAACATATGGACCACAAGCCTGCAAACCAGTTATGCTGGTACAGACTACTAAGATTTTAGACCTAGATTCCTTGGCTCCCGATGAGTGGGCCAGTTTTTTACACTGATATTCTTCCCTATTAGCTTTCCAAGGCTGTTCCTCTGTGTATACATTGGGGAGATTAGACAAGTCTTCATTATTGGCTATATTGTTTTTCGCTGGTGTGTACATACATACTGGTATATATGTGTGTGTGTGGGAGTGTGGGAGTGTGTGCGAGCATGAGTTATGGAATATACTAAAAGACTCTTTAGAAGAAGAAACATTATACACTCTTGTTGCATGTTTTGTCAGTGTATGTTTTCCAGATAAACTGAAAGCCAATGTCTGCATGCAAAAACTGTATATGGCAGTGATGGCGAACCTTTTTTGTCATTGCGTGGTGAAAATGCGCCTGTGTGCCCACACACATAATCCAATGCACACATGATCCCTGAGCTCCCCCCACCTCTGTGCATGCATGAGCGATGCAGCAGAGCTGAAAAACAGCTGATTGGCGCTGCCGTGCCAATTAGCTGTTTTTCGGTTCTGCCGCGTCATGTGTGGGGAGAGTGCGGGGGTTGCATGCACATGCATGGGGGGTGCAGAGGGGGTTGCATGCACATGCGCAGTGGAGCTGAGCTGGGTGATGCCTTGCGTCCCAGCCAACATGGCTCTGCATGCCACTTTGGGCACGTGTGCCATAGGTTCACCATCACAGGTATATGGAATATATATTTTTTGAACTGTAGCTATTCATACTTTCGGCAAGAGTATTTCATATTAAAGGGACATGGTGGCTCAGTGGCTTAAACGCTGAGCTTCTCAATCAGAAAGATTGACAGTTCGGCAATTCGAATCCCGAGCGCTGCGTAATGGAGTGACTCCCGTTACTTGTCCCAGCTTCTGCCAACCTAGCAGTTCAAAAGCATGTAAAAAGGCAAGTAGAAAAATAGGAAACACCTTTGGTGGGAAGGGAACACTGTTCCGTGCGCCTTCAGTGTTTAGTCATGCCGGCCACATGACCACGGAGATATCTTCGGATAGCGCTGCTCTTCGGCTTTGAAATGGAGATGAGCACTGCCCCCTAGAGTCGGGAACGACTAGCATGTATGTGTGAGGGGAACCTTTACCTTTATTCCATATTAAGGTGTTATGTGAAATTAATTCCAGCCAAGGGAAAAAATTAGCATTTAGCCAGAAAAAAATACACCAGTCTAGTTGTTTTTACAACATATACTGGCTTTCCACAAGCAAGACACGTTTATTTAGGAAAGCATTTGCCTTCTCTGGATTTGCTGTCTGAAATGGAGCAATACAGGAAGGACAACATGTTATTTCTACATGCCTGAATTGTCCATTAGAAGAGGTTTAGGAATGAAATTTAGCTGTCTACAATTGGGCATAAACTCTGCCTGTCATAGGTTAAGTAAAGGTTCAGGTTTCTCTCCCTCTCTTTCCATCTCTCTCTCTCTTTCCTCCTCCCTTCCTCCCTCTCTCCCTCCCTCTCTCTTTTTTTTCCAGAATTCTGATATAATGGCCTTTCAGGAACCAGCATTATTATGAGCTCTTATATGATTCCACTGTTGTTTGTTCAATCACAGATGCCATCTGTCCAAGAGATAATCCATGTTCTTGCTATAAGTGTTTTTTTGTTTATTTGCCTGTATATTTTAATGTATATGTGAAAAGATCTAAAATTCTATTTTTGACCAAGCAGGTTAAATTATTATTATTTTCCTCTGGAAACAAGGTTTTTGAAGAGATATATCCATCTCATTATCCCAACTTCCTAGAGAAGACCTGCTTAGATCATTGTCACCAAAAACCCATAAATCGATTTGATAATATGAGATAAATTTCTAATAAAAAATACCATCTTGCCTAACAGTTAATTTGTAGCAGCCTTAATGTGATAGTCACACATGCTTTTTATGTCGCTTCCAGCCATGTGACTCTATCTTTGACTCATTTTTGCTTCCCGTAAGCTAACCTTGGCAGAGATCACATCTCATTCCTTTTGTTGTGATGCCTCAACAAAAGCTATTTGTGACATTCATCTTCTCAAGTTCTTTCTTCCATGGCCTAATTAATTGCTCAGTAACTGCAAATCTAAATATGGTATAGGCAACGTATTCTTTCAGTGCCATTGTGTATTTCTTGTTTGAATTATATATCTTCTTGAAAACTTGGAAAGACCATGATATCCTGACAAACTTGACAGGGTAAGGGAAGGTTGTTTTAATATAATATACAGTACATGTACAGGCAAATCCTATCTGAACTCATTATCCAGATCATGGAGAAGAAAATAATTGGTTTTTCAAATGGTATACATTTAGCTTTCTTTTTTTGAAACCATTTCACAGCTTCCTTTTTTCCATTCAGGATTTCTTTTTTGCAAAACCTTCAAAGTATACATTTTCTTAACTATATATTCAGGCATCTTTCTATTATTGCAAAACAGTGCAGTTGCCTCTTTTGTTTTGTTTTGTTTTGCCCACTCATAAGGTTTGACTTTCTGATATTTCTAGGACCTCTCTCAAAACTGTTAAGGTTTTGAGGTAGGTACAGTGCAAGCCATATCATTGGTATATGTTTGGGCTGGTGAGATGCCTTTGACAGATTAAATTCAGTCTTTTTGTTTACTCCCGTGTTCCAGTAATTTTGAGATGACAAAAGCAGCAAAATTGGTACTTGTTTCCCTCCCCTCCAGCCCAAAAATCTCTTAGTCCCTTTTCAGAATACTAATATGGTCTCTATGTGCAGCTTATATATGACCTCCCATGCTCTCACTTCTGTCTTATTCTAAGTTACATAAGTAACTGAGGTCTGTAAACCTTAGAAACGTGTACTGTAAATAAAGATTCTTAACCTTCTTGCTAACTTCTATATGAAGATAAACTTTTCCAAATATTACAAGGCTCACTTCTAAGCCTTTGCAAAACTGTACTGTCTTTGTAGCAAGTAATGCCAGAGTAGAATTTATTGGGTCAAATAAATGTGTAAACAAAAACTGTTCGGTCTTGAAATCATTTTACATGACATACTTATATTTAGGTCTTACTATAAAAAAATGACTGAATAAAGGCCCTTGAGTTTATTTTCATCATTAGTCACCTTGAAGTTTAAAAAAAAAGGCTGACTTCTCAAAACAGATTCTAGGATTTTCACTAATCTACTTAGATGAACTTATATCCAATGAGCCATGTGGTGTAAACTCTAGGAAAGTTGGATATCTGTTTATATTTTCTCATTTATTAATTCAACCGTTTTGACCCTTGACAAAATGTCATAAACCTTGAAACGTAAATTTATGGTTTTATGCATTTTATAAGAAACGTTCATGGAAACATGTTGAAAGCATTGAAGTAGAAACTCTCCTTGGAAGTTTTTCCAGCAAGGCTCAAGTAGATCAAATTAACAGTCAGCTGACTTAGTTGTGCTATGCTTTAAAAGAGGAAATATTTTTGGCATTCCTAGATACAAGCAGGGGGTACATTTTGTGGTGTTTTCAGGTTGTGCGTTTTATATTTAAAAAGGCTTATCCTTGAGAGGCCAGATAATTTGTTAACTATCAGTAAGTAATGTGTTCTCTTGAAAGATCCATAAATGTACTTTCCAGCTTACCAGTTAGTGAGTGCATACTTTATGATGCATTTAGTGTTTCATGTTATTTAATGTATGTTATTGCTTGTGATACATTGATTACATTGTTGTAATATGTCCCAGGGCAATTTGCTTTAGAGTCATATGATACTTAGGTTTGTTAAACTAATAAATATAAGTAATTGGGAAAGTTCAGCACCAGGGAAAATTGAGTACTTGAGTGCCTAGATTAATTTTTCTTAAATATTTCAAGATCACCACACAGTTTTATGAGGAATGTGCATGACTATTCTTCCAATATTTGTCTTTTAAAAATAAATACTGAGATAAAACATTGTAGTAATTCTTCTTATCTTCCCATTTATCACATTGATGATAAATATGTCATCAGTGAGATTTATTAAAAAAGACAGAATTGATGTAATATCAAGCCTGTTTTAATATGTCATGTTTAGTTGTAGTAAATGTGAAAAATTACAGATTTTTAAAATCAATTTATTTGTAAAGAAAGGCAATGTGAACTTTTTATTTCAAAGGCAACATTCTCTGTGTATTTTAATGTTAAATTTCATAGTGATTTTTTAAAAAATTACTTGAATGAGATATCTAAAGAGAAGGTTATCGATACCTCTATTTTATTGGATAGAATACAACTCTTGTTTGATTAGTGAAACTGAATGGATCCCAAATCTATAGAACCTTTTCTTGGATTTGGGCATTATCTTTTGGAATATCTTAATGTTTTGGGGAAAGGCAACATGTTTTACAGTTTAAGAAACATCACAAAACTAGGTTTCTGCACTGTTGCTTTTTGAATAATTTGTAAGAGTCAGCAGAACAGAGAGAAATATTCTTCCTTTCACTTCTTTTCCCTTGCCCTGTTAATTTTTTGTGGTTCCTATTGCACAGGTGGCTATGGTAAATATACTTTCTGAATGGCTACCAAGACTTATCCCACATTGTTACTTATTTGGAGTTAGGCTTGTTAAAAAGTTTCTTCCCAACAAGGTTGAAAAAAACCCCTCAAGACAGAGTGGTGGGAAAACAGATCAGAGTTATGTTAGAACATCATTATCAATATTATTATGAAATGATTGCTATAATTTCCAGTTAGAGGCTAGTATAAGGTAAAGGTAAAGGTTCCCCTCGCACATATGTGCCAGTTCCTGACTAGGGGGTGGTGCTCATCTCCATTTCAAAGCCGAAGAGCCAGCATTGTCTGAAGACTTCTCTGTGGTCATGTGGCTGGCATGATTAAACGCCGAAGATGCACAGAACACTGTTACCTTCCCACCAAAGCATTTTTACATGCTTTTGAACTGCTAGGTTGGCAGAAGCCAGGGCAAGTAATGGGAGCTCACTCCGTTACGCAGAGCTCGAGATTCGAATTGCCGAACTGCCGACCTTTCTGATCGACAAGCTCAGTCCCTTAGCTACTGAGCCACCGCGTCCCTAGAGGCTAGTATAGTGATATCCTATTGCTTCAATTTTTGGAGTTTTGAGTTAGGCCATAGCATGTTGCCAATTGTAAATGATGTGTCATGAAAAACATTATGTCCGTACAACTGCACGTAAATTCTCTTTCTTTTAGTTCTTCAGTTCTCTTAGCTTGACTTGGATTGGCCTATGAGTTTATAATTATGAAAAGGATATCTCGTGGAGATAGATATTATTGTTTTATCTTTTTAATTGCTCTCAGGGTTTTTTTTTGCATATCAAACTTGTGAATCAAGTTTTTTTAAATTACTTTTTTGGTTTCAGATCTGTATATATCCCCTGGGGTGGAGGTTTCTGCTGTCTAAGGTATGATATGATGATTATGGTTTATCACAGCTGTGGAAACCTCTTGTTATCTTTTAAACTTCTGTTTAGCTGAATTGGATACATCTTAAATCTTGTTTTCCTGGAGGGCTTTTTGAAATATAAGCGATGATCGGTATGCCAGCATCTCAACCTCCACCCTTTAAATGGTTTGCTGGCAAGTCCTGTTGCCATAGAAACCTTGTTTCCTCATTTCTTTCTGCTCTAGTTTTAGCAACTAAGGATACTTGTTAGGAGGCTTTATTTTGATGAAAACCTTCAGTTGCTAACACTCTATTAAATCATTGGTTTTATATTGTTTCACATATCTCAAATTCCAGTTCAGCATTATCAGTTTAACATTGGACATGTTTTATGTACTTTTTAAACTACTATTATACTCAGCATAAAGAAAGAAGAATAACTTTCATTTGGAGAGTCTGAGGAATAATTTAGTCTTCTACTTAGAATCAAAGTAATTATCATTTTGAAGAAGTTATCAGTAGAATTGGTTAGGAGAGTTATAAAGAGAAAAGAGGACAGTCACTGGAGAGTAAGTGGAAAGCCAGAAATAAGACTTGGGATGAAATAGGAAAATTGAAGCAAGCTGTCATAAAAGCAGAAAAGCATGGGCATCAGTAATTAAAGAATGTGTAATTAGTCAATTGTTGCAGTTTACATTTAATTAGAAAAACCATAATGATGTCCACAAAAGTAAAAAGGTCCTACTTGGGATGATGGAAAATTGTTATTAAAATGCCACAATAATGGGGAAAAACCCAACAAATGCATGGGGTGTGTGTGTAGGAAGGATGTGTACCCAAACCCTACTCTTCACAACATCAGCTTTTTTGTCTATAGAAGTTGAAGAAACTCTACAGAAATCTTGTTAGCTGAAAGCCTGTCATTTCTTAGAAATGGTTTGCTTGGAGAAGGCCTTTGCTGAAGGCCATTGATAGGACAACTAGATACAAGATCATCTTAAACTATGGTAAGCTAATTATATTTGAGTTAGATAGAAATGGATAGGAGTTATTCACAAATTCAGAGTAGAGCAAGTTGCATTCAGCTCATGTTTTTTAGTTGCTTATGGGATTGTACCTACAGAAATTAATATTGGCAGTTTGAAGGTATGAAAAGCAGAAAACAGTAATCCTTCTGAAACCCATGACAGTTATTACTTAGAAGCAATTAAAAATAAGGCCTCTTCGCTCTTTACACTCATGGAAAGAATGGGAGTAACATTGGTTGGAGAGGAGTCTCGTCCCCAAACTTTTAATGGAAAGTATTAAAGGAAAAAAGGAGATGAAATACTGACCATGCATCTGCAAATGAAGGTAGTTAATATAATTGTAAGGAAGTAAGAATAGATATTTTTATTTGCTTTCTTACTTAAAATAACAAGAGGATTTATGGACATTTTTGGACTGATACAATTTAATCATAGCCACAAAAGGGGTGAACCATACAGAAAACAAAAGGAGTATGAGAGGATTAGAATGTGTTCTTCTTCAACAGTATAGAGGCTAATAAGTACAAAGGTATAAAACACTTGAGCTAGGAAAAAGATTAAGCCACGTTCAGGCAAAAAGAGAGAGAGAGAGTGGGTGGCAAAAAACACGAGAGGAAATGAGTCTTTATAGAAAAAATACCTCCACAGAGGAAGATCTTGGAAACACACCTGAGGTGAATAAAAATTATTCCTTCTTTTTGCTTTTGCTGACTCTTGAACCATGTGAAGGATGGCTATCTTGTCTGCACAGCCTCCTCCCAGGTTCTCTTTCTCAAGCATGGGAATGTATGTCAGCTTGCAGGAGTATTAGATTCTGACAAAAAAAAGGAATATGTACACTACAATATGTATTTAATTAAACAAGTGACATGACTGATACAAGGCAGAGGTCAGTAAGAGAAGAAATTGGAGATTATTTGTCTTTGAAACATTGAAGAAATGGAGTCCATATTCCCTTGCCATGATCTGATTCTGTTTCTTTCAATGTTCTTATCTAATAACATTTAAAAACATGTCAGCAGAGAGGATGACACTGTCCTTTCTTTTACTATTGGGATGACTGTTGGGAATCAGCCTTGACCCTAAGATGATTTGGTTTCTTTTTTATATTTGGGGAAAGTGATAATCACATCAAATAAGAAGGATCCACACCTCCATGTTGGAAAGCTAATAGTTTTATTGTACTTTGTGCAAATAAGTGCAAACGAAGCAACGTTATTTATTAAAATTTATATGTTGCTCATCTCACTATCAGAGCAAGATTAATTTGCAAATAATATTAAGGCTCTTTGTTTTCAGTTTGCATCAAAATAAATAATTTCAATTTCAAACGCTTCAATTTCAGACTCTTATGAACATGGAATGAAATCCCATCTTGCAGCTAAGGTTCTGAACAGCTTTTCTCTAAAATTGAACAGAAAAGCTGTTACAGTGGAGCTCCTAAAGAACCTCATGTTCTACTAGCTGTTATTGTTACCGAGGGAATGGATGTCTTTAACTACACTATTGGCTTAATAACAAAATGGAAATTATGCTATATATCTTTTTTTTTAATCTTTACAATGTTAAATGAATCCTCTTAGGAGCATTATTGCCATTCTAAAGCAATCGTGCTTGGATTTAAGTGGCAATACATATCTAAGCGTTACAGGGATTGGCAAATGAAGACCTTGATATTTCATAAACTCTCTTGCTTGAAAACAGATGTATAAATCCTAGCTATGCAACATCAAAAGATGTAGACAGTGCCAGCCTATAATTTAATGTCAGAATGATGTTTTCGATAAAGCTCTTAGTGACAAGCACGTATTGCCAAATTAATGGTGTCTGGATCAGCTCCTGCCATAGAGCCACAATTTATAAGTTTTTTATGACAGTAAATGAGAGAGACTGAAAAGAGACAGAAAGAGATTGATTCATTAGAGTATAAAAAAGATTCTGGTTTTAGAATTCTATGCTGAGAATAGAAAGTACATTTCTTTTGACTGAACAGAAAAAAGCAGTATTTCAATGATTTGAAGGCTAGTTCTATAACAATTGCATCAAATACTTGCAAGTGTGAATGAATTGTTTTATTTTAACCTACAGACGCAGCAGACTAAATGCACAGTACCATCACTGCTATAGATTTAATATGTGGCCAAAGATAATTACCAAAATATTATTTTCTGCTGCATTATTTTTTCATTTTTTGGTAAAATATATATTTCATTTTTAATGCTTTTTAAAAAGTTCCCCTATGAGGAAATATTACATAAATAAAATACCAATACTGGTAGTATAGCATCTTATCCTTAATAATTATTTGCCACTATAATTTGTTTAGTGAATGAAGCTTCTATTAAGCACCCAATTTCTCCAATATCCCAGGAATTTGAAGCATTGTGGATAAATAAAATGGTGAACAAACTTAATTCTGTCACTACACGATACATAAATCTTCTAAAGAGATGATGAATCACTCAGTATAAATGATGTACTGTACTACAAATATTCACCACCAGTTGTGATTAGTTACAAATAAATTTTGAATTGGATCAATTCTATTAAATCCACTTTTAATTTTCTCTGACATAAATGTATTTAATTACTAAAAATACAATATAAGTATACTTGTGGTTTTTTAAAAAAAAAAATATTCCTGAAACATGTCTTAAAGACCAACAGAAATAAATTAATCCAAGTGTGTGGTAAGAAATTTGTAGACTGACAGTCCTAGTTTAAGAGTAATTTACTTATTTAAACATGATCCAGATCTTATTGAAAGAATATGCAGAGAATCTGACTTGAGAAGTCAAAAGTCAAGAGGCCATACATGTTAGGGAAATGTCTATACACACTCCTTTGGAGAAGAAATTCTTTCAGGGTTGTTCCAACTACTAATATAGTTGTTGCTTAATTAAAAGTAGTTTAATGCTTGTTTTTATTATGGTTTCCTTTCTCATGAGACAGATTAATTGTGTATTCTTTACACAGTAATGAGTGAACAATCTTATTTTTGTTGTTTTTAAGGCTTCAATCTTACACTTTCTTCTCTGAGAATAAACCCTTTTAGTCCAAGTAGGACTTATATCTGAATATTTAATAATGTGAAACTATACTTATATATCCCCAAAGAAGCCCATTGAACGTAGTGGGTTGAAATGTCAAGCATGAATTAGCACAATTCTATTGTTTATTATTTCTTCACCAGATTCATATGTCTGTCCATTAAAGGTGACTTTGGTGGTGTCCAATAATAGCTTTCCTTAAGGGAATGCCCAGGCTAAGGCATCTTATTGATATCTGTCAATAAGAATCGTGCAAGAATTGTGCAATTTTTATAGACAGATATAAATATATATGTAGATCTAGAGGTAGTAAGAAGAGGAAAACAATGGAGGAAGAAGTCAAATGTTTGAAGTTAAGCTGTTTAATCAATTCTGCATGTGAAGGTCATTGCACCATAAAGTTTTCATCTGGAAGCATCCATAAATGTTTTAAAGCAATTAAATAAGGCTACTACACGCCTTCATAGGAAGCTGTACAGGTAGTTTTCCACTTACAACAGTTCATTTAGTGACTGTTCAAAATTACAATGGCACTGGAAAATGTGACCATTTTTCACAGTTATGACCTTTGCAGCATCCTGTGATCAAAATTCAGATGCTTGGCAACTGGTTCATATTTATGACCGTTGCTATGTCCCAGGGGTCATGTGATCCCCTTTTGTGACCTTCTGACAAGCAAAGTCAGTGGGGAAGCACGTTCATTTAACAACCAGGTTGCTAACTTAACAACTGCAGTGATTCACTTAACAGCTGTGGCAAGAAAGGTCATAAATGGGGCAAAATTCCCTTTACAAATAATCTCACTTAACAACATCATTTTTTGGTTCAATTGTGGTTGTAAGTTGAGGACTATCTGTCTTATGCTGAAATATACCACTAGTCCATTTAGGTCAGATTTGTCTTTGCGGACTGGCACACCAATACCGTAGTCCTTTCAAATGACACTGTTCCATTTCTGAGTTAAAGAACAGCAGTGTAATCTGTGCCTTCTTATCTTAGTTAAATTAGTGATGAAAGAAATTCATTAAGTATGTCCCCAAACTCTTGAAGAATGACCACCACAAGGGAAGAACAAAAATGTCTGGAAATTGTATTGTGTAATTCGTTGTGGGTGGGGCAGGAGAGTAAATCATAGAGAAAGGATGTTTTTGATTGACAGTGGTAAAAATGGCACACTAGAGTACATTGATTTCAGCCAAAGGGCAGAAATGTATGCATGAAAATAATGTGTTCCAGAGCATTGATAGGATATCTATTACTTTTTAAATTATATTAGACATCTGAAGGAGATATCTACATTCAAAGTCAAAGAGAATAGAGGAAAAACGTGCTTTAACAAGAGAGTGAAAGAAATACAACAATTTCTACCACTATTATCATTGTGTTTCCCTCTTTTTATTATTATTTTTTTTTAAAAAGATACCTAAAAAGGAGAATATTTGTAGCTCAGGTTTGAAATGAAGGACTCTGAGGAACTCTCAGGTTGGTTGTTCTTTTGCACACATTTCATTACCTGAAGTAGGTAACACTAGGACTGATGATGTCACCGAGATTGGGTAGTGAAACATCGAAGAACCCTCCAATTAGATATCAAAGATGCAAATCACAAAAGGAACTTTTATAGCAGAATAGTCCCAGCTATTATTTCTAAGAATACACATCCTCTGACTTATTTTGAGACAGAGAGTGGAGGAGATGCAAAATGATAAACACATAATACACTTAAAATACAGTTCTTAACATATCACAGCTCAGTATTTAATCTTACATTCAACCATAAGAGAAAATTGTAACAGGCATACAGGATAAGAAAACACAGAAATTATACTATGTCACCTTAGCTCAGAGGGGAAGACTAATATAAGTTGGTGAATAGAAAAAAACTCTGCAGGGAACAGACAGAGCATATAGTTTACCCGTAGTACAAATTCCCAATAATATTTTTTTTCTGAAGGCCTTTATTATGAAAAAACAGTCAAATGGTAATCACTGTTTCATTTTCTCTATGTTATAAAGGCTTTGACATTGATTGATTTCTATAAACTAGAGACCTTGTAGCTTATCTTTATTATTTTAAGTTATTATCTTTATCTTTACTAAGTTAAGACACTTTCCAAAATTAGTTAAAGTTGCTGAGTCAATTACTTAAGCAAGATATGTTTCATATGAAAATTTTCTATTTTTGAAGAGAAGCAGGAACCTGAAGTTGAAAGAAATTAGGAGCTACACAAAGAAAAAAAATGGGGACTTCCGGTGAGCCTCTGTTCCCAATGGCCGTGGCTTTTTTTGCGGCCGAACTACAGCTGATTGTCATTGCCCGGAGCCACGAAGATCGGCGGCTTCCCAGCAAGAAAAACCTCCTCCTCGGGTGAAGAGGAGGAGGTGAGCCGTCTGGACCAGGGTAGAACTCCCTGAACCCCCCAGGGAAAGTTTTCT
>JANHFR010003182.1:90408-105176 GCA_032468015.1 Mimophis mahfalensis | reverse complement strand
CTCCTCCTCCAATCTACACTGAGCTGGAGAAATTTCTTGGATGAGAAGCAAAACATCTTTAAAAAAAAAACCAACCAAAAAACAAGCAAGTCCAGTTGTCTCCTCAAAAAGCACCTTTGGGACAACCATAACCTGGATGACTGAGACTCTCCATAGACATTTAGCTATGCACTATGTGGGATGTATACCCTTCAAATGGCATGGGAGTATGAACAGATTTCCAGAAAAATTGCGGACCTTGGGAACCATTTGTGTATCAGTTTGAGATGCAGACAACACGGACTCATTCCCAGCAGCTGCTGCTTGTCTTCAACAGTGAAGGGACACGGGGGAGAAAACATCCCACAGCCAAGAAGGCTCCACATCTATTTACACTACTCAGGTGACCCCGAAGAGACAGATAAACCCCCAAGTGGCCTCAATGACTCTCTAAAAGAATGCAAGGAATGCTGTCTGCAAGGAATATTACAATCCTTCCATTCCCCACCATCCAGTCAGAGTTGAAGAAGCTTCTTGGATGAGAAGCAAAACATCTTCAAAAGAAAAGCAAGAAAGTCCAGTTGCCTCCTGAAAAAGCACCTTTGGGACAACCATGACCTAGGTCAGTGGTTCTCAACCTTCCTAATGCTGCGACCCTTTAACACATTTCCTCATGTTGTGGTGACCCCCAACCATAAAATTATTTTCACATATGCCTGTATTTGTATTGAAATATGTGTTTTCCTATGGTCTTAGGTGACCCCTGTGAAAGGGTTGTTCGACCCCCAAAGGGGTACCGACCCACAGGTTGAGAACCACTGACCTAGGTGAATGAGAATCTCCATAGACATCCATTTGGATAGCTCCAAAATCACATTCTGGTGATCTGGAACAAATCTATCTAGGAAAAGAACTTTAGTATTATTCTCTTGCAGAACAAAGGAGTGATGAATAATTGTCTTTTTCCAAAATTGTGGATTCTGCTTTACTAATTCCTTGCTTTAATAACAGACAGGAATACCATTTAAAAAGCAAGTCTCACTGTTCAGAGTGGCTCTCCTGTATTGGGTTTAAACTGTAGTGGTACAGCTCTCATTTTAATTAGGAGCCAACAGATTTTAGAGGGGATTCAGTCCATTCCTTTTTAAGTAGGCAAATTCAGACTTCAATCCCACTGATTTCACTGTCACGCAGCTGAAATCCTATACACAATTTTGGGTGGTTTATCCACTAAACCCAACAAGACAAATGTAGAAATTGTAAGATTTGAAAACCAGTCTTAAACAGATTTGTGCAAATGTGGCACAAATGTGATCCTATGCAGCAAAGGCCAATGCCGTCCTCCTTTCCTTCAGAACAACCAAGAAAGGATGTGAGAACACTAGCAAGTCATCATGATGTGTTAACTTCAGTAGGAAACTCAAAAGCTGGGATTAAATATTTCAATGTACAGTAACTTACTCTCTTTCTAAGTTAAATGGTTCAGGGTCTGTCAAATACTAAGTCTGTCAAAAGACCATGGGTGTCCCAGATCAGCTCAGTCTTTGAGAGATGAAGACCTTTATCAAAAGTATATTTGTGTTGTTAAAAGAAAAAATAAAAGGGAAATGCCAACAACAACAATGGAAAAAGCCTGAGCAGTGATTACCCAATGAGAAAAGATCGTGATGAAGGTTGAAATAAACTGAACATTAAAAATAAATAAATGAGTGGGGTAATTAAAAGATTGACACAATAGTAATTTAAGGTCCATGTAAAATTTATTCAGTTGGTTGGAAGGCAGCAGCAGTGTCACGAACCAAAGTGGAGCCAGTTAGAGAAGGCTCACCTGAGCTTGATGTTGTAGGAAGGGAAAAACGTGTTCCTGAATACTGGAACAACGTAGCAAAGGAAGACCACCCTTCAGAAAGGGTCACAAGGGAAATGGTTCACCAGGGACCAGGGCAGCTAGACAGTAGATACTTAAGAAGGAATTAACCTAACACAAAGGGTGGTCCAGGAACACAACAGCCCAGCTCCACACACCACTAGGGGTAGTTTACAAAACAAAGATCTGGGGCAATTGGTGTCATTACAGATATCTCAAAGGGAGGAAATTCTTTGTTAGCAGAAATATAAATGCAAAAGGCCTCCAGGAACAAGGAAAGAAAACAGAAGAAACCAAGACAAGGAATCCTTAGACTAAGGGTGTAAAATGAGGTATAAAGATCACCACCCACTAGATGGAGTTGGTTGGCCAACCCAGGAAAGGCTACTCCATGTCTCTGTGTGTTTTGCCTTTTCTGTACAATAAAGAGAAACTGCTTTCAGGTAGTTGGCCATGTGTGTCCTTTCAAGGTGCTGAGGTCTTTCCTCCCAGCTGGGATTTGAACCCAGTACCTTTCAACAAGTTCTTAAGCTTGCCATCAAATCTAGACCACATGGAAGCATTTTATTAGCTTCGTAGTTTTAGAACAAAAAGACTTTTCAATAAATAGATAAAAGACCCATAACTTGGATCCTTTATTTACTGTTTGCGAGACACATTCCATGAATTAGTAAATTCCACATTAGGAATATAGTATAATACTACATTTACATCTTTGAGTATTATATTTCTTTTCTAAGTTGTACTGTGATTAGAGACCAAAGCAAAGCTGTAACTGGACAAGACCAAACCACTTGAATCAAAGAACCATTAAATTTCTTACAATACCACCATAAAAATTAGGATGTCCAAAGCTTTCAGGAACTGTGCTGCAACTAAGATAAGATTAAAGTGAATATAATTAAAAGTGGATGAGTTTAAGGTTGCATCTGAGAAAAGATAGGAAGAATCACATGAGAAAGAAAAGCCTCATTTTAAAAAAAAAAGGCAGCAAAATGTCGACTTATTCCTCTCCAGGCAAACCTGTCTAAAAACTTGTAGCAGAAGAGTGAAGCATAACAACAGAGTGTCTTCTGGAAGTGTTCTGAAAGGTAGGAATATTGTAGATCAGGGGTATCCAACTTTGGTAACCTTAAGACTTGTGGACTTCAACTCCCAGAATTCTGGGAGTCAAAATCCACAAGTCTTTAAGGTTGTCAAGGTTGGACACCCCTGCTGTCGATAATAATACTATTAATGCCACTATCAATTATCACCCAACCCTCCGCTTTTTCCATAGGTGAAAAGAAAACTGCAACCTCAAAAGATCCACTAGAGTTCCAAACAGTCCTTCAAATACCCCTTCACAATTCGAAGGCACCGGATTCAATGTCACGAAGGGCTTCAAAGTTGTGATTCCAAAAGGATAACATTTCCCGCTAACAAAATCAACCTTTATGGGTTATTATTACATTCAGCTGTGATAATAACCAAGCCTGCTGAGCCCAGCTTGCCTTTCACCTCTAACAAACTTTCTAGGATAGGTCAGGCAAACTTGAGTTTTAAAAGAAAGCACAGGTCCAAAGTATAACCAACAGATTTGGTTTTGCATATACGCAACATCTAAATACTATAGAAGTTACAGACAACTTTCATCATGTGGAAATACAGATTAGCTGCAACATGAAGACAAGTACGGAGAGCTTCTTCCTATTTTGGGGGGCACAGAATATTTTAGACATGATTAAGCTAAGAAGCAGAGCCTCCTTATTCTCCTTGAAAGTGAGCTTCATGGTGATATAAAACCTTTAAAAGGTTTAAAGGGAAGAAAAGTTACGAAAGTTGTCACTTTTGATCTTACTTTCCACTCTGTCTCTGCATTTTGAAGAGAAGAACAAAGGAAGTGCTTCTAAACTATTGCCAGTTGTAAGCAGAGCCATCTACTCTTTTCTTTGGTCTTCAGGTTTTAACTCAACCTCTTCCTGCCAAGCACAGCAGGAGCAGGTATTTGGCCAAATTCCCTTCCCCGGGTTACAGCAATACAAATCCACCCATTCTGTGGAGCCTCATTGATATGAAACAGCAGCCATTTCAGCTGAGCTTGATTTTCTAGCAGAATATTGTAGCAGAATAGATACAATCCATAAAGGATCGGTCTCAGTTCAAAAAGCAGGGACTGAGAGGCACTAGAAAGCACAGTTTGTATTCTGAAGGGGGGATAAACCAAAGGTACAAAAATAGCCACTGTTTAAAAAATAAGTGCCTGTTAAAAGACCATTTCTATTCAAGAAGCTCTTTTAGAGGTCATCTTGTTGCTTGGAGTTCCAACTGCTTTGTCGGGTACAGCATGTCCTCACAATTTTTATATGGTTTAATTAACACGTGAGCAACATAACAATGGGCTCTACTTTCTCTTTATTCCTATTTAGCCCCTTAAGGAACCACCTTGACAAATGTTTTTTTTTTTAATCTTATCTTATTCTTTATCAGAGGAGTCTTCAAACTTGACAGCTTTAAGACTTCTGAACTTCTGACTGCTAGCATTCCTCCTCCAGTCATGTTAGCTCAGATATTCTGGGAGTTCAAGTCCACAAGTCTTAAACTTGCAAAGTTTGAAGACCCTTGCCTTACCAGATAGACATTTTTGACGTATAGGGTCCAGTAAAGTGTGGGTTACATTTCTTTCTTAAATCATTGTAGGTCAAACTTTGTGGAATTTTTGTCACTTTTCAGAAAAATGCTACTTTAGTTCAGGACTTTTTAAAGCCTAACCAAGCTGTAGCCTACCATCACTAGAACATGGTCTCATACCTGGGTATTTGCTGAACAGCTCTTATGGATACCAGCAAAGCCTCATGGATGACAACAACTATCCCCCTTATCCTATCTTGGTGCCAAACCCAAACTTGGGTTGGCAGTTCTCCTCATTCCTTCTCCACCCACATTTTGGTAATATAGGTCAACTCTGCCTTCTCATTCATATATCCATCATAATGAGTATGGTTTTATTCCAGACTGCCCTCATACTCAATAGCAATAGTCTCTCTTCAGGGTCCAACTATAAGCCCCCTGGTTTTGGGGATGAGGATGGAAAGTTGGATGAAGGATCAGTCCGAGGTATCAGTTCCTGCTTCTCTGAGTTCAGCCTCAGCCTCCTGCCATGGTCCATCAGAAGCATCATTATATGAGTCTCAATTGACATTCTCCTCCCATCTTGGCCATCGCCCAAGACTAAGAAAGCAGTCAAGTATCACATCTTCGCCCAATGAATCTGAGTGATTCTTCAGCTACATAATTTTTCAAATATCCAGCTTCCATCTCTATAACTTACTCCCATTTTATTTTTGTTAGCAGTAGGAAGACAAAGTATGGGTGTAGAAGATGCTCTCCCAATATTGTCATGTGAAAAGAGTCACTGGGGAGGTGGAAATAGAGGGAAGAGCCATTAGTTCCAAATCATGATTGCACAATCCATCTAAATCCGAGACTTAATACTTATGGCTACAAACCCTGACCTACTAACGGACAGAAGTCTTGGTACTGGTTCCGCTATTAGGTGTCTGCAGATATGCAGTGATCAAGGAGACTAAAGGAATGCAGACAGATGAGCCAATTAGCTCACGATATTGATGACAAGCTTGAAACTAAGCTCTAACACTGAAGGGCAAATAGACCTCCCACCTTCAGAAAAGGCACCTTTGTCCTGGATGCTGGAAACTGAGACTATGCACACTATCCCCTGGCCAACTCCTGCTTTGCCTTGCTATTGGGTTAGCCTTGAACCAATAGGTGTTGGCCTCCAAGCAGGTCTCCATGTTGTTGCAATTCTCTCGCCGTCTCTGTTGGCCTTTCTCTCCCCATGGGGGCATTGGTTGCCAGTAGGCTTCTACTATGACTCCATCATCTCCTGAAAACCCCAAACTATTGGTATCTTGCATTTGGTAAATACATTTCTATTTTCTCCTCAGCCTCCTTCTTACCAAATGGGAAAGGACCTTCTTCCATGCCTTGCTAATAACTCCCTACAGTGCAACACACTAAACAGGTCTCTCCCCCCACACACACACACACTCTCTCTCTCACACACACACACGTTCATCAGTTGATTTCAATGTATGTTAAATGTGAGTTAAGATGGCTGCCTGGGAGTCACACCATACTCATTTAGCTGGTGCCAGGCTATCTGGAAGAACCCTGGGGTTTGCGCCTAAATGTTGCTGTTGTGCACCTGTTCACCAACAGCTGTGCTAGCCTATAAAAGGGAGGCTTGCATGCCTGCTCTTTTTCATCCTAGTTCTGGTTTCTTCCTAGTCTCTTGCTTGCTCTTCCTAAGACGCTTCCTGTATATGCCTTTAAATAAAGATCAACAGTTCGGGCCTGAAGCCTGTGTTCCTGGTTTCAGTTCTTTACAATCCATTGACCTCAAACATAGTTGCAGGGTTAACTCTAAAAAATGCTAGCTACAAAAAGCTAGTGTTCAACACACACAGAGACACACACAAACAAATGCTCTATTCTTGATATATTTAATTTTAATGTGTGTTTGTAAGTGTGTGCATGTATAACTGTATACATTAGATAAAGGCTTTATGGCATAAAGTAAGCAGGTGTGCTTTCTCTAATTCAGGGACAACGATATTGCTGTGATGTTAGAGTGAAAATTTACTATTTAGCTATTCTGTTTGTCATCACCTCTCCCATATTATTTCCTGCTTTATAAGCAAAATGAACATTTCAGTTACTGAAAATGAAATATATATTAAGGGAGAGAATAAACTTTATGCGGAGTTGGAGATGAAAGACTTCTTTAAATAATAACAACAGAAGCTATTTTAAGAGAAACAAGAGTCTTCCCAAAGGAGAAAGTATTAATTAGCGGCTGATTTTCAACGTGAGTCAGTCCCTTATTCCTCTATATAAAACAAGTGAAGTCCGTAGTGTAATAAACAGGCTGCAAGCTTTAAGAAGCTTGAATTCTGAAAAGCACTTCATTAAAAAAAAAAAAAAATCCTTTCATTTTAAAGTTTCCTGTTCTGGGAGGCCATTGACACAAAAGCTGTCTAAGTCTTTTTCTCCCTTCAATCTTCAGTTTGTCCCCCACCCCTTCTAAGTATATTAATCAAGGACTCACAGATGCAACAATAGAATATAACACAGGAAACTAAAACACTCTGAGGAAGCTCAGTGGAAACCAGAGTGTTCTTAGCTATAGTTTCTGGCTACAAAATGGCAGGGACAACTGGGCGATGGAAGCCTCGTCCCTGTTTGTGTGCGCATCATATATGCAAAGTACATTAAAATGGGACAGCATGTTGATCATCGGGTTGCACCCACCATTTTGAAACCAGTCACCATAGCTGAAAATGCCCCTGAACAGAAAGAGAAGCAACTGAAAAATGATTCCTTTGATTTTGCAATATTGCTAGTGATTTGGGAACAACGTGCCTGCCTCTTTAATGAAGCCTGTGATCGAGGGTTTGATTGACCCAGAGAAGCAGGAAGTTGAACTGCGTGCAGGAGCTGATCATGCCATTGTCTTCCTATTGTTTGATTTTCCAGTAGCAAAAGGCTTAGCATGAGAAAAAAAAGTGATATACTTGATTTACTTTTTATGCCTGGATGGAGTCACTTCCTGATTCTGAAATATATTTCTGATTAGGTGTTGACAGTTACCAGTCATCAGCTCCATGAGCTGGAGATTGTGTACACCAGGGGTGTCCAATCATGGTAGGTTTAAGATATGCTGATTTCAATTCCCAGAATGGCTGGCTGGGGAATTCTGGGAGTTGAAGTCCATAAGTCTTAAAGTTGCCAAGGTTGGACACCCCTGTGATATAACCTCAAAGCCCCTCCTATATGCAGAGGCTGAACAGAGAGACCGCAAATGAGTCCAGAACGCTAATGAGGCAGCTTGTGGTCTCCTAAGAGGCTAAATGTTGCTCCGTGTCTTGCTAGAGAATCATGATTAATCTCTCAAACCCTGGAGGCCAAGACAGCTTGCCTTTATCCCGGGGGAAGAAATAGTGTGAGTGCGCTTGCATCTGTTTAGCCAGGCTATTTAATTGCATGAGCAGCCAGAAATATGTAGTTTTGCATGCAGCTTAATTCAGTAATGTTGATGTTTAAGGGTCTTAGATGTAGATGCTGACATCTCCTAGATATTGTTCTGTCTTATCTGGGGCTGTCCTGAAGAACAGCCTTTAGAGGTTTATGTACATCTACATATAAATAAGTCAGAAACAAAGCTGGTTTAAGAACTTTCTAAGTTTCATTCCCTTCCTCTACGTGTCCCACAGGGATGGACAGGTATATTTTGGTGAATATAGTCCTGGATTGGTAGACTCTTTTGTTTCTTTTCTTCTCCCATCCATGGCACAAAAACAAGCACCAATTTTTTTTGTATTTGACGGGCATGTCTTTTGAGAACTGATGAAAAAAAATGAGAACAGTTTTCTTCACTAAACAGAATCTGAATGTTTTTCATATGCAATGGGGACACTACTTTCTCTGCCCTAAATAGCAAAAGCACTTACACTTATATACCACTTTACAGTGCTTTACAGCCCTGAGTGATCTGCAAAGTCAGCATATTTCCCCTAATACTCTGGGTCCTCATTTTACCTCAGAAGGCCTCAGAATGATGGAAGGCTAAATCAACCTTCAGGATCAAACTGCTGGCTATGGGCAGAGTCAGCCTGCAATACTGCATTCTAACCATTGCACCACCACAATTCCTCAGCAGACAGAATATTTTAAGGGGAATTTCTCTGTATAGGCATTTTATTCATTTATTCCATCCCCTTATTTCATCCATTATTTGTCTTTATTGTATTTTAAAGGAACGTGTTCCCCTCCATACTTTCTTACTTCCTTTGGAAACCCCATTCCTGTATTTCTAAATCGCAGGGCTGTATTTTCTTTTAAAATGTGAAGCAAAAAAAATATTTTGGAGAGCACGCAGGGGCACATGCAGCACAACTCCTTTAAGCAGCCACAACTTTTCCTGGGGCCACTGATTCCCTCTGCAATGCCACAAACCCAGGGAAAACTACCTTCTGTTAATGGAGATGTTATACGAGGTCGGATTTAAGTACCATGCAGCCCTATTAAATACACAAAACAGATGTATTAACGCTCTTACAGTGTCGGTTAGCTGACTCCTGCTCATGTATGTGTATAGTTCAGCCTGAAAGTATATTGCTAGCACTGCTTTCCACACAACTATAAAATGCTCGCTCAGAAATAAGTCCTACTGAAACCATGAAGCTTTCAAGTTCCTTCTTTTGGATTGAGCTGTAAAGCACTTTTACTTACCACTCCACCAACCAATAAACTTGAACTGCTTACAGTGTATTGTATATGACAAAAATATCCCCAAGGCCCCATTTCATTTTTACAACTACATATCCTTTTGCTTCGTCTGTGGAGAATAAGCTGTGCAGCTCCCAAATAAACCATGTCAGGTGTTTTTAGGCTTATCTGTCAAAATCCTTGTCTAACTTTCGTGCCGCTTTTGTTTTTATTTTCTCAGTACATTTTTATCACAAACGTCTGTCCTATTCTTAGTGGTGAGACAGTTTGACACATGTCTTAATCTGGCTATTCTTGACAATCCCAAATATGTTACAGAAGGGCATGGCGAACCACGTCCACGTAGCTGCCAAGAAAACCACATGGACGTGTCTGTAAAACCACCAGGAGCTAAGCACAACTTGAAGAAAACTTAACAATTTTCTTCAAAAAAAAAAAAAAATGCTTTAGTGCTTCTGAGCATCCCATATTTGAGGTAGAATTGCATTTAGGATTGAATGTTTCTTTTGATTTTGATCAAAGACCTGGGACTTTACTAAAGATGTTTTTCAGATTCTCCCAATAGAATATTGGTTTGATAAATGCTCATCTAGAATAAATAAAACATTTCACATCATCATTGCTATGTAAGTCATTATGAGCAATTTCTATATGAGCTAGGAATCAGATACAGGTAGTCAACTTACAGCAGTTCATTTAGTGACCATTCAAAGTTACAACACCACTGAAAAAAATAATTTATGACCATTTTTCACACTCATGGCTATTGCAGCATCCCCATGGTCACATGGTCAAAATTCAGATGCTTGGCAACTGGCTCCTATTTATGACGGCTGCAATGTCCCAGGGTCATGTTATCAGCTTTTTCAACCTTCTGACAAGCGAAGTCAAAGGGGAAGCCAGATTCACTTAACAACCGCATTATGAACTTAATAATTGCAACGATTCACTTAACAACAGTGACAAGGAAAGTCATAAAATGGGACAAAACTCACAAATGTCTCACTTAGCAACGTAAATTTTGGATTCAATTGTGGTCGTAAGTCGAGGACTACCTGTATTTTGTCTCTGGTCTTTAATGTCTGAGTTCTCCAAGCAGTGATCGGAGTATTCAAAGTGAACGTTTGCAAGGGGTCAGCCCATGGCAAAACATCTTCCAGGAGACTGAGATGTAACTTAAGACTTCTGAAACAAGGAAGTACGCAAAGAGCTATGTTACCTACTCACTTGTAGAAGTTGCTGATGTACAAAATAACTGAAGAGGCCTAATAAAGCCTATGTAGGTTTGAGGTAAAGTTTCAATACCTCACATTGAGGTAAAGCCTGAATGTGAGTTTTTACCTCAATTCGGTTTCGGAAATTACTATTTGCTTTATTTATTTATCACACTTGCATGCCGCCCATCTCGCAACAAAGGCGACTCCGGGTGGCTTACAGACATTGAATAAAATGCAATATAAAACTTTTAAAAAAATCTTAAATTTAAAAAGTCAATTAAAATAAAACTAAGCAGGATGAAACGCAAGGGAGAAAAGTATGCATAGGGAAGAGGTAGGGGGTTCTCTACTCCGTGAGCCACCTCTAACATGGCACAGCCTCATCGGGGCCCCTGGTTAGTTGCAAAGCCGTGTCTTCAAGGCCTTTCAGAAGGCCAAAAGGGTGGCAGTGGATCTGACCTGGGGAGGATGGGGACAAGATGTTCCAGAGGGCTGAAGTCATGGCAGAAAAGGCTCTTCTGGAACCGGCCAACCAAAAGTCCTTGGCTGACGGAGTCTGCAGCATGCCTCTTCTGCCAGCAGAGGTAAGGCGTGTTAATCAGGGATGGGATTCAGCTGGTTCGGACCAGTTCATGCAAAGCAGATGATAATTTTACATCTGGTTCGTCAAACCGGTTGCAAGGATTGGCTGGCCCTGCCCATCCCACCCCACCCTTCCCACCCCACCCATTTTGGATGCCAGGTAAGTTCAGGGCCCATGCAGAGGCTCTGGGAGGGTGAAAGATGGGCCTCTAGGAAGTTCCAGAAGTCCAGAAACGGGCCTGTTTCTGGCCTTCAGAGGGCCTCCAGAGCCCAATGGAGGCTGGTTTTGCCCTCTCAGAGGCTCAAGGAAAGCCTCCAGAGCCCAGGGATGGTGAAAGTTAGGCCTCCTGGAAGTTCTGGAAGGTGGGAAACGGACCCGGAGGGCCTCCAGAGCCCAAGGGAGGCTGTTTTTGCCCTCCTGGATGCTCGAGGAAAGCCTCTGGAGCCTGGAGATGAAGAAAACAAGTCCCCTGCCATGGTGCAGGAGGCCGAGTAGGCCATGCCCACCCAGCAACCAGGCAGAGAACCGGTTGCTAAAATGTTTGAATCCCACTCCTGGTGTTAATCCCATTGGGCTAAGCCCACTTCTCAGATAGCCTGGACCCATAGCAATAGCAATAGCACTTAGACTTATATACGGCTTTCCAGTACTCTAAGCGGTTTATAGAGTCAGCATAATGTTTCTCAAGGGGAATTCATGTCAGCTGAATAGATATCTGAATAACTTCATTTAAATTTAGATTACTGCAGGCCAGAATGGAGTCTGCTATTGGCCATTAAAATTTGAACAACTTTGTGACCAGCAAAGGAACTCTACCAGATGGTTGTTTCTTCTTAAATTCAGTGGCCGGAATGTGACAGAAACAAAGACTACTATAATTCTGTTAATGTGAATTTAATAATAAGGTATTCTTCAGTCAGCACTAAGGTGGAACAACTCCAATTATTTCCTCTACTCTAAGGTAGTAATATCTTGTGATATCTATGGCCAATGGACAGCTCAGTTGCACAAAAAGGACAACAGAATGTTCTGGGAATATAGGTAGTCCTCAAAATTTAAGGACATTTAAACCCAAAATTTCAGTTGCTAAGCAAGATGGTTGATAAATGGGTTTTGCTCCCTTTTTTGACCTTTCTTGCCACAGTTGTTAAATGAATCACTGCAGTTGTTAAGTTAGTAACACAGCTGTAAAGTGAATCTGGCTTGTCCATTGACTTTCTTGTCAGAAGCTCACAAAAGATGATCACATGACTCCGAGACAAAGCAACCGTCAAATATATGAACCAGTTGCCAAATGCCCGAATTCGGATCACACTGCCATGGAGATGCTGAAACGGTCTTAACTGTGAAAAGTGGTCATAAGTCTCTTTTTTCAGTGGTGCTGTAACTTCAAACACTCACTAAATGAAATATTGCGAGGCAAGGACTATCTATTTTGGGTAGCTAAGAAGCTGTCAATTGTTTACATCCACAAGCCCAGGGGTCTCCAACCTTGGCAACTTTTAAGACTTGTGGACTTCAACCCCAAGAATTCTGGGAGTTTTGCTGGCTGAGAAATTCTGGGAGTTGAAGTCCACAAGTCTTAAATTTGCCAAGGTTGGAAACCCCTGCACAAGCCCATTTCAAAGATACAATGGTGGATCTGCATGTCCAATCAGGGTGCACAAACATATATGGCAGCAGATTAACATCAGAATGGTTATAAAGACTGTTGACATAGGCCACCCCCTAGACCTTATAACCATTCTGATGTCAATGCAGTGTAGCTCCTTGTTTAATAAGCAACTTCTACGGAGTCCACAAAGTTTATTTTTAAAGAATTGAGGAAGGTCTTTTATTTTTTTAATTCAGTTGTTCATTTGTGAGGTGAAAGGGCGCTCTGCATTTCTACAGTAATAATAAGTGTCGAATTGGGACTTCCCAAAAAGTAGATATAAAATTCTATAATTACTGAACTCAGAGGCCATTTATTATTCCCCAGCTCTATTACTTTGCCTCGACGAGGACAAAGTGCCACATTACCGGATTCCCAGGGGTGCAAGGGGCTACTAATTCACATTTTATCACAGAAATGTGGGGTGCTATGGATATTTTCAAAGCTCCTCTTGCCATTTGCCCCTTCAAGCATTCTGGGGTGATCAATGACCTCTATAATGCCAACTTTAAAGTCTTAAGTCAGGCATAAGCACATTTAAAGTGGAACATAATAAAATAAAGACATCATCTAACAAAGGTATACATCAGTGAGTATAAATTAATAAGCCTGCAAATGGAAGATTTGGTGAGAAAGGAACTTCTAAAGGATCTTGACATGCTTTGTTATCCTAGGCAAAAACCAGGCTAGCAGGACAATCTGGAAGTTGAGTTTCTCATGCATTTTAAGGGAACTATGTTGACAAAGACTGGTGACGTTACAATAGACTGTGTCAGGCATGAAGACCCAGGACCAAAATTCTGATTTATTGCTCATACCTATACAGTCAATTAATGTTCAGCACTAAATTGGCTCTAGGTAAGTGTTAATAGAATTCAAGAAGGGCTGGATTTAGACTGCTTGTGGGAATGCAATCATTCCAGGCTGATTCCTCTCTTGACTCTGCCCTTAGGCTCTGCTGCTTCTTCTCCCACAGGCTGTTCTGTACTATTTTCAGAAACTTGAATTTTGACAAACAGACCATACATTTGAAAATAAAATAAAAACTTCATTATCTATAATGGAACAATCGAAACAACTCAATCATTTTTAAGTGCTTTTAAGATAAGCAGCCATTAGGAAAACAGCGAAAAGGCCACGTTCCCATACAAATTCTTTGGAAATACATACATATATAACATAATGGGCACCCTTGACTTCCTTTGCCCCAGCAGTAAAAGCTGGCAGAGAGATTGCCTTAGGAAATGAAGAGCATAACCTTATTCACTGACTTCTCTTTTGGGAGATGAGTGGTTTATAAATACACTTATTAGTAGTATTAATAAGAGTAGATCCATGGCTAATTATGCTCATTAATCATTCATGCCCTAGTCAAATCTAGGCTAAGTTATTGTAACTTAACAGTTAGTTAAGTTACAGTAATTTATTGCATTTTACAGGAGACTTCATTTGCACATGGATTTTTTTTTCCTGAGCCCCATTGTGGTAGACTATTAGAATTCATGATCATTTATCCTGGTAGCCATTTTATTTTTGAAGTACCCTAAAAAGGAAGGAGCAAATTAAGTTTCCACAGGAGGGAAATCCATAGTAAGGGAATGGCAATGAAAAATGACTACTTCCGGTGATTTTCAGATGGCATTTTTGTATAGGCAAAATCTAAAGGGAATTGACTCTATTCAACTTGATTGAATGGGCAGGTGAAGGTGAGACAGGGTGATTCCTCAGATAACAAAATTATTACTTTTTAATTACTTTAAAACTTTAGCATATTCATAGAACCAGCCTCTCGGTTGTATGAATGAAAGGTTATATCATGACTGGTGGCTTTGCATTTTTATTTTTTTGTTAATATTATATATTTTTTTGTTTTTATTTGTTTTATTGTAAGCTACCTAAAGTCAGGTAAAACTGAGTTGAGTGGCTATATGAATCGAGTAAATAAATAAAATAGATAAAATAAATATTCAGGATACATAAATAACTACTATTAATCATAATATCATACATTTACCTACATAAACCTTGGTGTATTCTCATTGTGGTGCAGTGGTTAGAATGCAGTACTGTAGGCTGCCAGCTGCCTGCAATTTGGCAGATCGAATCTCACCAGCTGACTCAGCCTTCCAACCTTCTGAGGATAATAAAATGAAATAACAATATTGTTGGGGGCAATAT
>JANHFR010003181.1:0-10130 GCA_032468015.1 Mimophis mahfalensis | reverse complement strand
GAGAGGAGAGGAGAGGAGAGGAGAGGAGAGGAGAGGAGAGGAGAGGAGAGGAGAGGAGAGGAGAGGAGAGGAGAGAATAGAAATAGCATAGCATAGAGTAGCATAGCATAGCATAGAGTAGCATAGCATAGCATAGCACAGCACAGCACAGCACAGCACAGCACAGCACAGAACAGAACAGAACAGAACAGAACAGAACAGAACAGAACAGAACAGAATAGAATAGAATAGAATAGAATAATTTATTGGCTACTTATGATTGGACACACAAGGAATTTGTCTCCAGTGCATAAGCTCTCAGTGTATACTGAGTGCAACAAAATGATAAGTCATAGATCATAAATCATAAGATACAACCATAGTCATGTGATAATCGTACGATTAACCATAATTATGTGATAATTGTAAGATTATGTGGACATTGATTTCAGAGGATTTTAAAAATAAAGTAGACTGCTCTTGCAAATGATAAAAATGTATGTTAAAACAGATCTTCTGACAGTGTTTTTGGTTTGTTCCCATTTTTAATTCTCCCAAAGACCTTTGACTGCAATTGTCAACTGAACAGCCTTTGAGTTTCTGCACTCAAATGCTTCTTCTCACACTTGGGATCTCTCGGCTGCCTTGCAAATCCAGAAGTATATATTTTCAGTCTTCTTCTGACCATTGTTCATGTGCTACTTTGCAGAATGTCCTCCAGCGTATCGCTTGTTTGCTACTCCTTGTACACAACCTCCATAGTCCTTTATCAAAGTACAATTCTGATCCGGTGAAATAAATTGGACTTCTGTAAGCTTATAAGAACAGGTCCAAGGGCACTTCAACTTTCTTATGGTCTTTCTTCCTGAATTTGTACTAAATATCTGTTCGCTTTCAGTGAAAGTTGAGTTAACCTTCAACTAGAAGAGCCATAATGGCACAGTGGTTAAAATGCAATATTGCAGGCGGACTCTGCCCACTGCCAGGAGTTCGATCTTGACTGGCTCGAGGTTGACTGAGCCTTCCAGCCTTCCGAGGTTGGTAAAACAGGACCCAGATTGTTGGGGACAATAAAGGCTGACTCTGTAAACTGCTTAGGGCCGTGATGACAAACCTATGGCACATGTGCCCAAAGTGGCATGCGGAGCCATGTCGCCTGGCATGTGAGCTCTCGTGACCCCCACACACTCCCCCCCATGCATGTCTGACCTCCCCCCCATGTGTGCGCTATCCCCCCTCCCTCCAGCATGTATGCGCAAACACCAAACCGACCTGGTTCAATGTTTTAAACTCATCTTGTTGACTGGGCATTTTTCTGGCCTGGGGTAGTGCATGCATGCATGGGGGGAGGGGATAGTGCGTGGTATCCCCTCCCCCCCACATGCGTGTGCACACTATCCTGAATTTAAAATACTGAACCAGGTTGGCTTGGTGTTTGCACTTGCATGCCAGGGAGAGGAGGGAGGTCCCACGCGCATGCACGTGGGTGGTTCCACGCGTATGCGTGGGTGGTGGGGCACGCAAGACCACATGCAAGAGCACATGCATTCATTTTTGGCACAGGAGCCAAAAAAGGTTCACCATCACTGGCTTAGGGTGTGCTGCATAGCACTATGAAGCAGTATGTAAGTCTAAGTCAGTGGTTCTCAACCTTCCTAACGCCGCGACACTTTAATACAGTTCCTCATGTTGTGGTAACCCCCAACCATAAAATTATTTTCACATACACCTGTATTTGTTTTGAGATATGTGTTTTCTGATGGTCTTAGGCGACCCCTGGGAAAGGGTCATTCGACCCCCAAAGGGGTCCCGACCCACAGGCTGAGAACCACTGGTCTAGGTGCTGTTGCTATAGCGCTAGCCCTAAACTCCACATCCAAGACATGAGATTGGATGGATTCTTTTAGAATGGGACCTTTGCATGTTCTGCAAAGGATTTTTGCTGAAATGAAATCATTAACACTAACTTTATTTTTAAGGATCCCGGAAGAGTCAGGAGGGAAGGAAGCAGTGGGATATTTTCTTTGTAAAACAGGGCCAAACAAGAAGAAAATGGAAGGGGGGATGGGGGGAAACCCACATTTATAAACCAGGCCTATCTACTATTGATAGAAAAAGCTGTGGAGAGCTGGGGTAGAACTCATATATCACTTCTAGATTACTGGGCACATTAGTAATTACTGGTTCTTTGTTACCAAGGGTTTTATTCAGGAAAAAATGCCTGTTAATTATTTCAGGATATCATCAGCAATGTTGATTTTTAAAAAGGCACAATGAAGATTGATGTCAATACACTGCATTAAATTAAAACAGCCCCAGATTACTCAAAACATTCCATTCTATACCGTATCTGGCATATTTAATTTGTGACAATTTCTGCTGAATAAATTAGCACTCTAATAATGGAATTAATTTTTATTTTTAATACTGATTTGAGTGCTTAGTATTCTATTGTGAGAAAGGACGGGGAATGGGATCTTTTGGCAAATGTATCTCACCCCCAGGAATAAGTCTCTCGTTAACCACTTGCAGCAGTTTTAAGTAGCGTTACTTAATGCATTGGGAATTTATTGAAATTTACGGTAACACTGCTAAGTGTCTCAGATTGCTTTATTAATTAGCCATGCTGGAGACTATGGGCTTGGTTTTGAAGAAAGAAGTAGATCCATTGTAAAATATTTTTGCAGGCCTCTGCAACTCAGTAAAATCCTTGTCATGTGAGGTTACTAGGTACCAAGAGGAAAAAGAAGAGGCTTTGCTAGAGAAGTATTAAAGCTCAATCACATGTACCTAGTTGCCCTTTTGAAGGCTTGATTGAAAAGCAACAGGCTCACTGTTACTCATGGTTGCTGCAGTGCATTCTATATGGGGCTGCCCTTGAAGATCACCTGGATGCTGCAACTGGTTCAGAATGCAGTGGCATGTGCAGTTTTGCATGACCTGTAGTAACAACACCCAAAGTAGTACCATTGCTATGTGAACACACTGATACCCACTTTCTAGGTGCAATTCAACGTGCTGGTTATTGCTTTAAAGCCCTACATGGCACTACAAAGGTTATTTCACTTCTCCCTGAGGGTATCTGCCCATCCCGCTAAGTCAGATAGAACCCAGGTCCATTTTCTTAAATGTTGTCATCTGATGTTACCTGTCTTCTCCATAGCCACTGTGATCCTTTGGAACAGTCTCTCATCTGAGCTTTGAGGGCTTCTACCATTTTAACCTTCCAAAAGGCTGTGAAGATCTGGCTCTTCCCCAGACATTGAGCTACGACAGGGGTTTTGTTGGAGGCTGTATGATTTGCTGCAGTGTTTTTGTGAATTGTTATGAGCTTCCCAGAATCATTATATGAGATAGGTGCCACTGCAATCCTATAAATAAATAAGCAAATAAATAAACAAGACATGCCACTTATGAAATAGGAGGCAGAGACAGCATTTGAAATAAAGTTTATAATAATAGCAATAACATAGTATTTGATTTATATACCACTTATCAGGGCTTTTAACCCTCTCTAAGTCAGCATCTTACCCCCAACAATCTGGGTCCTCATTTTACCCACCTCGGAAGGATCAAGAAATTTTGTTGTTCCCACAGGGGGACAATGACAATAAAGATTCTATCTATCTATCGAAAGGCTGAGTCAACCTTGAGCCTGGTGAGATTTGAACTGCCTAATTGCAGGCAGCCAGCAGCTAAGTACTACATACAGCACTCTACTCATTGCACCACCACGATTTTTATACACACTCATCTCTTGTTAAACCTACAGTATAAACCTTGCTTAATGCAGAAAAGGGTTCATTTACTGTATATGGGACAATATAGTTAAAGTCTATTTGGTTCATCATTTTACTTCTAATAATAAATGCTTTTTCATCTCAACATGACAGGTCATCTGAGGGACAAAACTGCCACAGCTCTGTAAACATCCCTCCTGATATAGATAATGCCCAATTCAATGTTTATTCAATTCCATGTAATTTATTGTGTGTCACTCTCATGGGTGTGTTTTTTTAAATTGAGTTTAGAAATATTATTACGTAGAGTACTTCCAGAGGAGGCATGGCAAACTAATTGTGTGGTGGTGTAGGGGAGCTAATGCCTCCTAAAGTACTAACAGCTGCCTGCAATTAGTGCAGGTTCGACTCCCACCAGGCTCAAGATTTACTCAGCCTTCCATCCTTTCGAGGTAGGTAAAATGAGGACCCAAATTGTGGGGGCAATAAGCTGACTGTGTAAAATGCCGCTTGGGGGAGCGAGAGCCCTAATGAGCAGGCATATGCATGGAATGAGGGCTATTGCTAAAACACATTGTAAGCCGCCCTGAGTCTTTGGAGAAGGGCAGGATATAAATAGGATTTTTTTTAAAAAAAAATGTCTTTGAATGGAAACAACTGCAACAAAGGCTAAAGAACTGATATTTGGACCAGTTCTATGGAACCTGTCTGGATAAGGAGGGGACAAGAGATGGCCCACATGAGCACAGGTGGCTGCTCCTCACAAGAAGACCACAGGATAGCAATTTTCCATGGGTTTGAGCACTGGGAGACAAAGGAAAAACCATCATGCTCACAGCCATGGTGGAGCCATTTAAAGGACACTAATTTTATTATCCTCACTTTCTAATCACTTTTGAAAATTGCCCATGTATTACCTTAAGGCTATTAGAGATCTTCAGAATGACAAGTTTGGGGGGAAAAAACACCACCTGGTGAGTTTACCTTCATTCTTGAAAAAAAGAAAAAAATATCTGCAAGCTTAAGAATTTAAAGAATTGGAAATAAATGCCAAAAAAAGAAAAAGAAAAAAAAAAGATTTTGACACAAGAAAGTTATAAAGAAATTAAGGGTCCAGAAGAATTTGGAATATTAAGCCATAACAGATTGGAGATTTAACAATTTTAGAAACTGAACACAACAGGGGGCTAAGGTACCTCTTTTAGAGGTAGTGATACTTCACCCAAAATAATTCTGGAGATGACAGAAAACCAGATGGTCTGTAGACAAACAGCAGCCTGTCTGGAATCAATCCTAGCTTGTTTTGTCCCATCTTGTAATGGATTGTGAGAATAACCTTGAGGAAGAAAAGAAAGAGCTACAACCAAGGCAATGGCCAGAATAATAGCAATAGCACTTAGACTTACATACTACTTTACAGCCCTCTCTAAGCAATTTACAGAGTCAGCCTATTGCCCCCAACAATTTGGGACCTCATTTTACCCACCTCGGAAGTATGGAAGGCAAGTCAACCTTGAGCCTGGTGGGAGTTGAACCTGCACTAATTGCAGGCAGCTGTTAGTACTTTAGGAGGCTCAAACCTTGATCCTTGAACTTGCCTAATTTCAGGCAGGCAGCAGTCAGTAGAAGTAGCCTGCAGTACTGCACTCTAACTGTTGCGCCACCACGGCTCATTGAGAGCTACCTCAGCCCACAGCAGGAATGTAATTTGAGTAAGCATCTCAGAATTGAATCTGCCTAATTCTCTTTAACTAAAAACAAGGAAAGGCAGGGTGTGTGTGTGGCATATCCAGAGTTTCAAGCTTCTGTTACTGTAACCTGTAATAAAGGTCATTCTAGTATTCATGATTTTGATGTCCGAGTCTGACTTGCCTTATATGGCTGACACATACAGACCATTGCAGCTTTCAGACATCCATCCAAGATCTGGAGAGCATCTCCACATTGGACCATTATAGTAAAGTACAGCTTGGTATCTTCACTGCACTGGTCACACCTCACTCTAGCTAATGGATTGTTGTAAATACAGACAATGATTGAACAGACAGCTGTTTCCAGGGAGGAGAGCATCAAAGCATAGTGATGAGGGTAGAGGTCCAAAGATGGAAGACCAAGAGCAGAGTGAGAGAGATGAGCTAAAGTAAAGGGCCAGAAGTAATGTGAAGTGAAGTGAAGATCCAAGATGAAGACAAGATGAAGTATAGTGAAGAAAGTTCAGCTCTCTGCCTCCTCCCATTTTATTGAGCCAATGGCAAAGATGACTATACAATATAGCATTACATCATACATAGAAGCAGCCAATCCAAAGTCTGGGAAAGTAGCTCCATTGTCCTGGTAACCAGAGAGATATTGAGAGGCCAGAGTAAGGAAATCTGGTGGTACCATGAGATAAACACAGCGTTTCTCAAGACACTTTCTCACAAGAAAAGATTAGATCATAGGAACATTGGAAACCCCCTGGGTTTGTCAGCTCAGATGCCATTTCTGGTACTACAATATTCCTACAATGGATGATCTCCCAGACAGCTTCATATAGTCATGGAATGATAGGGCTGAGAGAATTAGTCCCTGCAAAATCCGACAGTTGCAAATTTCCTTTCTAGAGAGTCCTGCATACAGAAAATCCACTTGAAAAAGGTTGCTGTGGCTTTCTCTGAAACTCCAAGCAGTTTGTGGAAACTTATATCAAATAATTTGTGCACTGTTTAATGCAAACAATGTGTTTAACCTAGGCAGATCGTATACACTATACAGAGTCCATGTTAAAACTAATCCTCTTTAGAGACTTCTCTGCAAAACAGATGCCATCAGTGAAGCATTAAGATATGCTTAGCTACCTTTTCTCATTCTCTGAAAACGTAATCTGCTTGTCTAGATAGAAAGGTGATGATTTTAAAAAAAAGCTTGCTATTTTAGGACTGCCTTGACAGCAGCTGGGGCCTCTACAGATGGATTGAAATGCAATTTAATTCAGCATTTCCTCAGGAGGACATCAGGCTAGGAAAGACGTTGTAGGCCAGAGGTCAGAAGCATTTTCTGTCTATTGCAAAGTCATGACATCTCAAATAATTTAATCTCAATTATTGTACTCCGAAGTCTTAGAGGAACCCATTGATATATCTGCAGTATTTAGAGATCTCATGAAAATTTGACCTTTAGGAAAATTATTTTAATATGAATTTAATTCAGCAGCGTCAGAGTATTGACTGAAGGAATGATGTGATACCACCAGTTTTGGCAAACCTTTCTCTTGAGACTGTTACTGCAAAACAGATGTTAATCAGTAGCTGGTTGTCAATGCTTGTTTTGAGTTGCAAAGAGTTAAATAGGTTTTACAGAAATATATTTTATACTCTGGTCATGTAAGACTAGACAGGCAATTGACCAAAATGTTATTGAATATTAGTAGCCCAGGTTGATAATTATGCTGTTGGCTTGAGCTCCAAGCTTGGCAATTTGATTGCAAACATTTCGTCCCTATTTGAGGAGACATCTTCAGTGCACTGTGCTAGTCTGGGAGAGCACTGGCCTTTAAATATCTTTAGGCTTAGGGTTAGGCCAGTGCTCCCCCAGAAAAGCACAATCCAAAGTGCACTGAAAATGTCTCCTTGAATGGGGACAAAATGTTTGCAAGCAAATTGCCAAGCTCAAAGCTCAAACCAACGACATAGGCAATTCAATATCTGCATAGTGTCCCTCCTTTTTATATAGGGAATGTTTTTGATTGATCTGAGCAAAAATCAACAGAAAATGCTGATAGTTTCCAGAGCAATAATTTGAATAAGTTTTTGGGAATGAATATGGCCTGTAGATGGTGCAAGCAAGCTAGATTCTCACACCAATGATACTGCTCGTCTAACATCATTCTATTTTCACTGCTCCTTGCAATGTTTACATTGCATTTGAGTTAATTTATACTGTTGTTCAGAGACCCCTCATTTCAACCCTGAGCTACAGACATTCTCCTTGATTGATACTGACTACCTGCCTGCCAGATCTATGCTCTCTTCAGCAGTGTGTGGATTGATGGTAGATTTGGTGTGGAAAGAACTTCAGTGTCTGGTATTTTATCTAGCCATATAATGTTTACAATTCTGCAAAGACAAGTTATATGGAAATGGTTGAGCTGTTTCCATGCCTTTGATATCACAGTCCATGTCAAGGTTTCATCGGTGCACAGACAGGTTGCAAGGACCACAGCCCTGTAGACCTTCAATTTTGTTGCTAGACTAATTCCCTGATGTTCCCACACAGTGGAGCACAGTCTACTGAAACCAGAACGTGCCTTTCCTATTCTGCAGTTAACTTCTATATCAATGGACGTGTCTAGAACAAGTAAACAGTGGCATTCAATATGTTCAGTGCCCAGAAGAGTTTATTATTGCTACTTATACACAAGAATATAGGGATGCAGTGGATCAGTGGCTAAGACACTGAGTTTGTCGGTCAGAAAGGTCAGCAGTTTGGTGGTTCGAATCCCAAGCGCTGCGTAACGCAGTGAGCTCCTGTTACTTGTCCCAGCTTCTGCCAACCTAGCAGTTCGAAAGCATGTAAAAATGCAAGTAGAAAAATAGGGATCACCTTTGGTGGGAAGGTAACAGCATTCTGTGCACCTTCGGCATTAATCATGCTGGCCACATGACCACGGAGACGTCTTCAGACAGAGCTGGCTCTTCAGCTTTGAAATGGAGATGAGCACCACCCCCTAGAGTCGGGGACGATTAGCACGTATGTGCGAGGGGAAACTTCACCTTTATACACAAGAATCTCGTCAAGTAATGCTCAAAGTTTAACTGGTGCTAGATGAAGGTGAGTGGAAATCATGGGAAGACAGGAAGGACTTGGGTCTCTTGTGGCAATACATTGATTCTAAACTGATGAGACATTTAACTCCACCTTCTACCGCTCAGCCTGTTCTTCTTCTTGAGGTCGCTATTCGGGAGAAGGTGCATGACTTTGTTCTTTGAATACTGATGATGAGTCCAAAGTTGTCACAAGTCATAGAAAATTTGTGCATTCTGGTCGGCCTCAATTTATGACCAGTCGCTTAGTGACTACCATCAGAGTTGTGATGGACATCTCTGGAGGGTACTTATAATCCTGTTCAATCTGAGAGCTGGATTGTATTCTGGAGATTGCATTTATACAATTGGAATGCATTGGGGCAAGGAGTTGACAGGGTATTGGATAAAAATAGAAATGAATGAATCAACTTGATTGGATTGCACACGAAAGCTAAACAAATTAATTTGTTTTAAATTAAAAACTTCTGGCCTTGGACACCTGATTTATGTTTCGCTTTCTGATGAACATATCTAGGGAGATGCAAGACTTCAGATCCAAAACCAAACCAAAATGCTTTGGAGCAGGTATGGGCAGTCCTACTGCATTATTGATTGGTGGTTGAATATCAAATAGCATTGAATATTTTGCTTCTCAAGACCCATGACCACAAGGGGGCAGTAGGGTGTAGATAGACTTCAAGAATTATTTTTCATTCTGTCTGCTCTTTGTTTAACAGATTGCACATTTGTTTTAAAAATTCCTAATAGTACTTTTCTCCCAGGGGATCTACACTCAAATATTCCTGGATTCTACCCTTGATACAGGTAGACCTCAAATTACGACCACATTTGAACCCAAAATATATGCTGCTAAGTGAGAAACCTGTTAAGTCAACTTTGCTCTATTTTACGACTTTTCCTGCCATGTTTGTTAAGTGAATCACTACAGTTGTTAAATTGGTAACATGGTTGTTACGTGAATCTGGCTTCCCCACTGACTTTCCATGTCAGAAGGTTGTAAAAGGTGATCACATGGCCCCAGGATGCTGCAACTGTCATAAATATGCTAAGCATTTGCTAAGCATCCAAATGTAAATCATATGACCATAAGTGAATAAGTGTGGAAAATGGTCATAAGTCACTTTTTTCAGTGCCGTTGTAATTTTGAACGGTCACTAAGCGAACTGTTGTAAGTCGAGGACTACTTTTAGTTAGCTTGTGCTAGATCAGTGGTGGAGAACCTTTCTGGCACCAAGTGCCAAAAATGAGAGCAAGTGAGCGTGCAAATGCACCCGTGTGCCAGAAACCAAAAGATCACAGGAACTTCTGGTTTCCGGCGCTTCTGTGCATGCGTGAAAGACCAACCGAGAAGAGCAACGAGTGATGGCTCTGTGAACCCAGAGAAATGGATCTGCGTGCCACTTCTGGCATGCGTGCCATAGGTTCATGTTAATATTTTTGCATTCCCACATTAAAACAATAATTTCCATATGCTTTAAGGTACATTTAAAATGGCTGACAAGGTTCTTGGCCACACCACACTAACAGCTTGGAGACAGGGAGTCTGGCTCTAAGCAGGTGCAAGCCCAACTCCCACAGTCACAAGACAGCCATGTGAGCTGTCAAT
>JANHFR010003180.1:90788-105168 GCA_032468015.1 Mimophis mahfalensis | reverse complement strand
CTGTTGCTGAGCACTTTGTAAGCCGCCCTGAGTCTTCGGAGAAGGGCGGGATATAAATGGGATTAAAAAAAAAATCAGGAAGTTGGAGTTTCTCCACTATCTTAAAAAATATTTATGTTGATGTTTTCTTCCAGGAGACTTATGTAGCATCAACATCATAATCCTTTAAGCATCAGGAGAAGAGTGTTTTATTTTGCCTCATGAGAACTGGGCAATTATATTTACATAGGCTTAACTGGCTCAAAGATTATTACATTTGGGAGAGAGATTTTCCAGTCACTGGAGGAAACCACTGGCCAGAAAGAATTTATCTCTGTCCTGCTCTTTATATTAAAAAGAAAGAAAGAAATATATATGTCACTGGTCTTTCCTGAGAGAAGTGGATGGATACAGACAATATAGAATATTGTTGTCTTGGAGAAACTGACTTCAAATATGAAAACTTTGAGGAATTCAAAGATGTATTTGTTAATATTTGATGTCTATATCTTAGGTTATAATTATCATTCTTGGGGGGACCTCTAGCACTCCAGTTATTGTTTTAGAAGAACATTTAGTGAATATTTGATTCTTTTTTCCCCTACTGATTGTAAACATTGAACCAAAACCATTCTGTTGTTTTAGGACTCTCAGGAAATAATATTGGCAAAGTTCAAATAATAGAATACCAGAAAAAAAATGATAATGGTATAGCCAAAATTCAGTTGTTGAATGTATTTTCAATACTATGTTGCTTTATTTATACAATTTATAGTCCACTCAATTCCCAACAATCCTTGGTGGTTTAAAGCTAAATAACCTTAAAGATGGTTCTGCAAATCATGCTTTCTTGTGTGTATGTGTGTATAGTGCAGTAGATTATTATGGCATATTATTGACCTCATTGTTGTAAGCTTTGAATGAGCAGATCTATCTGACTATCTCCCATAGTTCTCTCATTTAAATCTCAGTATCAGTTTATTTGAGTGGAGAGGGATAATCCATGGCTGGTAGGCTGGCTGTGACATTCTTTTCACCCATCAAAGTAACTTGTGCATATTTCTGATCCTATTTCAGAGAAGAGGCATATTATGCCTTGTAGATGTTTCAGGCAATGTTATGTCTTCTTTCCTTTAAAATATTTACAGATAATTTCAGCAGATTGGGTCAGTTTGTGAGTTAAGGGGCAAAAACACCACTCAGACCAAACCTGTTTACTTGTGTTCATTCTGCTGATGTCAGGACATCACCACTGCATTCTTTATACCAGGGCTGGCTGTCAAACTCTTGGCCCGTAGGCTGGATGTGTCACATGTTGCCATGCCCATGCCCAGTTTAGCCAAGAGGGGGAAAATCCAGATACATCAGATGATACTGCCATGGCAACATGAGTTTGGCACTCCTGCTTTACACAATATGTGTGTGCATTTTAGTGCAAACACTATCCTCCAGGAAATTGGCTTGTCTTCTTTTAACAGTTGCTGAATAAAGGATTATCCAGTTTCTGTGGGAACTGTCCATGGTACTGAACAACATGCCCTACAACAAGGGTCTTCAAAACTTGGCAACTTTGAGACTTATGGACTTCAACTCCCAGAATTCCTGAGCTAACATGACCGGAGGAAGAATTCTGGGGGCTGAAGTCCACAAGTCTTCAAGCTGTCAAGTTTGAAGACCCCCTGCCCTACAGTGTGATTTGGGGATTACATGGCTACCTTTGGGATTCATGGCTAATAGTTTCCAGGGGGAATCTTGACTTATTTGCAAATGGGCTCCTTGCTGTATGTGGCTATCCCTCTTTTTAATCAGCAAGATTGGCATATTAATGGCTTTCAGCACCATGCTCCCGATGGTTGCTATAATTGAAAATTGCATTCAGGAAGATCCCACAGAGTGAATTCGCAGTGTATCCCACCTTTTAACCAATGTTGTCTAATGGGGCCTAGAAAACGTATTTTCTGTCCCCAACCTTGCAGTCTAGAAGAACATTTCCCCCAGGTATTTAAGCATCCCCTTCTCCTAGTATCTTTGAATAGCATTTGAAGAGCTGACATTTCTCAAAGATTAACCCTGGATTGAACTATGTTTGGTTTGTCCATGATGCATGTTTTTCTCTTTCCTTTGGTATAATATCCTGCAGCTTTGTTTAAGACAGTGTTTCTCAACCCTGGCAGTTTGAAGATGCATGGACTTCAACTCCCAGCGTTGCTGGCTGGGGAATTCTGGGAGTTGAAGTCCACAAATCTTCAAATTGCCAAGGCTGAGAAACATTGGTTTAAGAGGTGGCAGTTGAGTTGGGCGGCTGTAGAAATCTAAATAATTACCCATCGCTTATGCTCAGAAATACATATTATGGGGTTACAATCAAAGGATAGAATTGACAAGGAAACTTTTGGCCAATATTTTGGAAGATATATCCTATAATAAAAGGTGTTTGCCAGTGGGACAGCCTGCCTCTGGAAGAAGAGGGTTTGTTGGAATAAGCTATTATTGTAAGCCAATGGTTAACATTTATGGTAACTAAGGGTAGACTTGGATGGAAGCTTTACTTGTTAATAAATTAAGCTCGATAAAGTGCCCCTTAAGAATTAATTCACACTGCTAAAGTGGGGTAAGAAGGATGTGTAAAAACTGTTTTTCCTTCTGAGAATATTAGGGAATCAGACAAACATGTGAGAACAGAGCAGGTGGGAGAATAATATATGGAAGGACCGAAGAGATATTAATATTGCCAGGTGCAGCACGAGATACTTAAATGTGACAATTACACATGCAATTTTTAACATCTCTAAGTGGCTGCTGATTTCTACTGAGAAAATATATTCACACCTTTTCCGTAGTTTATTTTGTTAATTTACATGAAACAGTATTATATATGGCTGCCCATTTCATTCACATGACTCTGGGTAGCTAATTATACATTCAAAGTCATGACACAAAGCCCTCACACTTTCATCACAATAAACTACAACAGGAGACAATCTGTTAAACCAATATACAGTGGGTTGATGCCTATTAAGAGCAACCTTTCCCACATAATAATAACACAAGTCTGACTTACCTAACATCTCAGTTCACAGTGATGTTCTTTCACAGGAAAGAAGCAGATTTTAAAGTTGAGACCATTTGAGTCTTAGGGAAAAGAGTGCTGTTCCTAAGGCCAAAGAAGGAACACCTCCTGTATTCCATAAGATAGCACTGCTATAACAACGGGTGGGTTTCAAATTTTTTAACAACTGGTTCTGTGGGCGTGGCTTAGTAGACAAGGCTTAGTGGGTGTGGCTAGGTGGTCATGTGACTGGAGACAGAAAGTCTAGGCAGAGACAGCAAGTCTAGGCTACGGACAAGAATGTAATAAGGACTAACTGGAGAGAAAGTTTCTGTAAGCAGGGCCATGCAGATTAGGCTAGAACAACACCATAATGTTTCCTTCCTGCTTTCCGTACAGGATTATTCCTGTAAAGTGGAAAAAAACAAAAGGAGATTTCTTCTAACAACCGGTTCTCTGAACTGCTTAGAAAGTTAACAACCGGTTCTGGCGTATAGGTGCGAACTGGTAGAAACCCATCCCTGGCTATAACCAGAAGTGATATCCTACCGGTTTGGCCCAGTTCAGCCGAACCGGTGACGATAATTAGGGGTGGTTCACCGAACCAGCAAAAACCACTCCTGGCTGGATCACAGCCAGTGCTAATTATGAAGAGCTGGGCTTTGGGTTTTTCCCGAGGTACATTTTCAAGATAGCAGTGTATAATTCACTAATCATTGTGGAGGAATGTTTGGTGGAAATTGACATATCTTGTGAGATGGGTAAATCCTTTGATTAAAGACACTATCAACATTTACTGGTGACCATGAACCTCTTATGGATTTTTTTTGCATAAAAATGAAGAAGAAAAAAAAAGAACTAGTGACTTACAGCTTTGACGATTAGATGGAATAGATCAGGGGTGTCAAACTGGATTTCTTCGAAGTCCAGATCAGCATTGTAGTTTTCCTCTGTGAATTGACTGTGTGAAGGGGAGATGGAATAGATTACCTCCTGAAGCACTTTTTTGGCCAACATGGGGCACACAGGGGCTGAACGCACCCTCCTGCCCCCTGTTTGGGCTGTCAGAGTGGTGCAGCAGGCCATCCAGGCCAAAAATGGAGTCTGATAGCCATGTGTGTCCCCCATGCCCCATTTTGACTGCCAGAGGTAATGCAGGCTGGTGCTTTGATATCTTCAGGTTGGCCCAGTGGGCCAGATTTAAGCACTCCAGAGGCCAAATCTGGCCCATGGGCCTTGAGTTTGACACCCCTGGAATAGATTATAGAAAGAATATTATGATGTAACTTTAGAGAGTGGGTTTAAATATATATATTTGTCCTTATAAGTGCTATGAAGAGTATCAGAGTCCACTTCTTTGTCTTTTTATATTTTTCAACTTTTCTTGTACTTTTTGCCCCCTCTGTCTTCTTTCTTCCATACTTTATATTAAGTCTGTATTAGTTTTTATCTTTTTTTAAAATGAAAAAAAAATCATATAAAAATGGATAGAGGATGTCTCTTATAAACTCTGATGGGTCTGAAAGCTGCTTTATTTTTTGTGAGAAGTTGGCCAAGGTGGAACATCTTGGGAGAACCCCATATAGGAAGACGACCTGTCAAACTTCTCCACCCTACATATCAGAAGACATATGATAATGCGGAGAGCCGATCACTGAACTTTTTTGATGGAGAACACATTCTTTGTTTTGGGGAAAAAGATGATTCACTACAAATAAAATATTCCATTTTTTTTCCTTGACAATTTTAGTTTCTTGGCCCTGTGGCTAAATTTTTGAATTCTGATCTCCCAGCTAGTCAGGCAGACTCTGCTGTTCCCATCGGTGAGAGAAAGTCTATTGATTTGTCCAACAACAGATGTTCCTTGGGTGAAAACCTGTTAAATAAATAATGCTGGTCTGAAACATGCTTTTCCATTTCTCAGACATTTTCTTCTGCAAAAGAGCATCTATTTGCTTTTTATCATGGCTTCAACTCAAGGAGGTGTTAGAAAGAAATTATACAAAGCGGGTCAGTCCAACGTTTTGAAAACTCAACAGAACAAGGCCAAATTGAGCGTGGTAGTAAAAACTGGTAAAAGAAAGGCCAAGTTTGGAAATCGGCTACATCCAGGGGTGATTTCCTACCAGTTCAGCCCGGTTTGGGCGAACCGGTTGTTAGTGTCATCAAAGGTGCGTGAAAGTGGGCCCACCGACCCACCCTTTCTTCTGGGCTATCCTTTATTGCGTGCATTTGTTGAGATGTGCCAGAGCTGATTGGTGTTCCTTAGCTGTTTTCCGGTTCTGGAGCTTCTCAGGTGTTTCCTGGCCCAGGGGTCTGCAAACTGTGGCTCTGGAGCCACATGCGGTTCTTTTGGCCCTCTGCTGTGTCTCCCTGTTGGATGATCCCACCAGTGACTGGCCCCTGCCCTCTGCTCCCTGTCACTCCTCACCTGGCCTGAGAAGGTAAGGGTGATGGTATGGGATGGAGACTCACTCCATATTCCAGAGCAGGAGGCAACTGGGTGGGAACAAGGGATGTGAGTTGGCCACGCCCATCCAGTCATACTGGTTGTTAAATTATTGGCTCTCGGAGTTTTCTTTTCTGTGGGAAATGGGTCCAAATGTCTCTTTGAGTGTTTAAGTTTGCAGACCTCTGTCCTAGCCCAAATGGAATGTGCACATAGCGACACGGAATCGTGCGTGTTCCATTTGCACTAGAAAACACCCGAGAAGCACCAGAGCGAGAAAACAGCTGAGGCACACCAATCGGCTCTGGTGCGCGTGGCATGCACATGCCTGCAAGGCAAATCGGTTGCCACACCAGTGGAAACCCATCCATCGCTACATCAGGCTGTGGGGCTCTGGAACAAGGCATTTTGGGTAAAAAAAAAAACTAACCCCAATTCATCTCGATGGGAATGACAGTTTGGAATGGTGCCAGCTGCTCTATTCGGAATCTTCTTCCTGATCATGTAATGCAGGATAGGGCTGCTATGAAGGGATTGGAATGAATTCCAAAAGTCATGCTTTGTAAACTTTCCCAATTTTGCCGACTTTATCCTTGAGGTGATGAGAAATTTAGCTCCAATTTCTCTTTTCTCTTTTTTACTTTGCTTCATGACTGGCAGTGGTGAAAGTGTCTCCTGTTGCTGAGTTTTTTGTAGAAAACTTTCTATCATTCTGCAACCTTCCTGGCTTCCCATTCCAAAAGAGCTCTGTGGGAAAATCCTTTCCCGGTGTGATACCTTGAGATTTAATACAAAGGTTGATAGAGACTAGAAACTACAAATTTGTTGATTGATTTTTAGAAAGAAGATCACAATCCAGGGATACAACTGCAGGTCCCTTTACAGTGAAACTTCTTGTGCCTGCATAGATTCTCGTGAGTGCAGTTGGTTGAATTCTTCTGCAGTATGACAGAACCTCAAAAATACTCAAACCTCTCAGCTTGTTTTTCATACTCCTGGTCATTATTCTTCCCCATGGCTGCCCTTCCACGACCGCTTCTCTACTCAGCTGATGATATTCTAGTGGGAAGATCTTAGTATTGGGGATGAACAAAAAGAGAATGAGGGGTGTGGAGTCTAATTTTTTTACTGGGAAGAAAAGAGTATATAAAGGCAAATGTGTATTATATATTTTCCATCTCCTTCCCCCTCCTCCACCCGTTGTCTCACCCTCTTCAGTTCTCACTCCATCTATTATCAGTCTGCACAGCTCACCACTGCAGGATATTATTCAAGGGAAAATTGTAAGGGTCTAGTACAGAATTACAATAACAAGTTGTTACCAGCTGCAGGGATAAAAAAAGTTTTTTGATTCTTGCATTTGTGTGTGTAGGGAAGAATGATTTGTTACACAGCAGTTTTTGTTTCTGCATTCCGTATTTTCTCTAAATTATGTATTATGTAGAAAAAAATTGTGTCTCTCTGTGTGCATGCATTTGCACACTTATGGACAAGAGATGTACTGAGAGATTAGTATTACCCCTTTATGGGGAGAATAAAGGCACTTTTACCCATGCAAGTAGCCTACTTAATGATTGTCATCCAATCTCTGATTGGATTGAATACCACAATGTTACTGCTGGGGAGGAAGGACTACATAATCCATAGAAGAAGTGCTAGGGCATAACTTGCTCAACTTAGTTAAATGGGCAAAGTACTGGCCAATTTAATGTTGTGGTTGACTGTTATATTTGGCTAGCTCATGTAGGAGACTGAGTAGTGTTCTTGATACAAATTTTGTATTCACAATTATGGATATTGTAGCTTTATGCATTTTTCTCTGTGCTGTTTAGAAAAAACAAGAAGGGAAGAAAACCCCTGCAGATTGCCACTTTTGACACGGGAGTCATAAAAATGGGGCACATAGGAAACTTGCCAGTTCCATAATGATTCTTTTTTATAGCATTTTTTTCCTTGGCTTGGTCAGAACGGTGAGTTCAGCAAGTATACAGGATTGCATAGAATGCAACATCATGGGACCCATCAGATTTGAGGACACTGAAAGTAAAATTAACCAGGGGTGAATCACAAATCACCTATTTTTAGTGCTTAAGTTTCTTTCACCTGTTCTTTGGAGAAACCTCCAATTGGGTGGGATATTGCAAGTAGAGGAACATTACGAAGGTCCACAATAAATTTTCCACTCAGTCATGATATTTTTCTGGTGGTCTTTTGGTTAATTTTTGTAAGCAAAATGGATATAAGAAAGTTATTATAAAGGTAAAATCATGTGGGATGTGGGCTATCTATGGTCCTTGGCCTTAAATTATTAAACATACTAGCTGATAATGCAGCTTCGACCATGTATGTATTTAACATCGGCCCCACTGCCCACGGGTGATGTGGTGCCTGCCCAAGAGAACCAGGCTGGAGCAAGGGTGGAGAGCTACCAGGGCAAGAGGTCCCAGGTGTATACCAACCTGGCTCTCAGAGGTGGGGATGCCAGACTCAAGTGCGGCATCCCCACCTCTGGAAGTTCTGAAGCTTGAAGTCAGTGTCCACCTGCAATGAGAAGGTCAGCTCGGAGGAGTCCCACTGAAGGCAGAACACTGTCAGCAGCTTTGCTGCTGCCGCCACTGCTGCAGTGCAGCCTGGCCGCTCCACCAGAAAGCCCTGTCTGAGGCATGTACGGCTGTCGCAAAATGTTGCACGGCATGCGGAAGTGCAAGAGAGCCACCAGAGGGAGCCTGCTGGATAATTAGCACTATTTTTAGGGGATACAGACACCCTGAGAGGTACTAGGGCTATCTGCCCCCACGGTGTTTGTTCCCGGAGTGTAAGTGATTACAAAGGCCATTGGGTCCCCAAGCCATTGTTCCTACAATTTCCAGTGTTCTTTGGCCAATTTGCATGCCTTGCGTCTATTGGCTGGAGAGCCTCTGATTTGCATGCCTTGCCTGGTAATCGTCTGTACATGGTCAGTACAGCTTAGCAGTGGAATGTCAGTGGGGGTGTCTACTTGGGCACCCTTTTTCAGGGACAAAGAGTGGTCAACCACATTCCTGACTCTCCCAGTTCTCGTTTCTGGAGTGTGAGGTATGTGCATGTGAAGTGTGGCCCATTTTGGTGCACGGGTGAAAGAGCCTACTGGGGACATACCCACAAACACCAACACTGAACACTTCTCTTTTGTAGATATAGATTATCCAGAATATCACCTTAATCATCAAGAAGGAAGGTGAAATATTGGGTAGTAAAAAAATGCACCAGAAAGGAGTAATCCGTTTTCATGTTAGCCCTTGCTCAGTTCCATTCAAACACGCCCACTGTCCAATTGTTATTTTTAGAGCAACTCCACTGAAAGACAGTTGAAACACAATTGTGGCTTCAAAATTAGCAGTATTTCTGAGCATTACATGTAAATTGAGAACACACAGTCTTGTTAAAACGCTACTTTTAGGTTATAAATCGCTTCCTCACAAACTGTTGGGCCATCTGTTGCAAGAGGTGTCTCTGCATTCCTGAGACAGTCTCTTAAAATGTATTTCATAACCTCTCTTCAACAATTGTAGTTATAAAACACAAGTACCGTTTCATAATGAAGGAAGGTGACACATCGGTGGAATGCAAACTTGTATTAAGTACCGCAATGGAAAATAAACAATATTTTGCATTTAGATGGAAGATACATTAAACAGGCTGGGGGAGACTGTGCCATTTCTTGAATCATGGTTAACAGCTTTTGCTTTTGTCTTCATGCTAATGTTGCCTTCAGTAAAGAAGAAACATAATTCATGTTTAAGAATCCTCTTATTTTGTATCATTTGTCCATTCCTCAACACCAACTTTCGATGGCATGCTTGCCATGATAAGGGACATGGCAGATTGGGAGGTGGGGCAAATTGATCATGCTCACCTTGTTGCCATTCCTTATTTTTTTGATGACAACTTTCTTTCAACTCAGTGAACATCAATATGCAAATTAAGCAGGAAAATACGCAGACATGTTTTCATATGAGCTTTGTTTAATGATTATTCCCAAATAGAGTGTATTTTGGCACTTGGTTCCCACCCCGCTTAAGCATGCATTGTTGTGTGTGTTTTTGGAGCAGTGTTTTTGTCTTGGGGCATACTAAGTAGTATGGCCCATTTACTGCCTAGTTTTTATACATATATTTATTCAGCAAGCAGAACTATGCTGAAAAAGAACATCTACACCTAAAGCATGGGTGGGTGCCTGCATCTCCTTGAGGTTGTTCAACAGCAGCTCCTAAGGACCTTAACTATTATCTATATCTATAAAAGAGAAGTGTTTGGTGTCTGGGTTTGTATGTCCCGAATAGACTCTTCCACCCCTATACCAATCTGACCCAAACTTGCCAGGCACATACCTTGCACTCTGGAGAGAAACACTGGGGAGGAGTCACAAATGCCTTTCCCTCCCAAAAAAAGGGTGCCAAAGTGGACACCCCCACCGACATTTCACTGTCAAGCAGTACTGAGCATGTGCAAGAGGGTTACTAGGCAAGGCATGCAAATTGGAAGCTCTCCAGCCAATAGAGGCAAGGCATGAAAATTGGCCAAAGAATGCTGGGAATTGTAGTGTGTAGCATTGTCATAAATACCCAGTCTAAGCTGGGTTATCAGCTAGTAGTCAATATTGAAGAAGAATATTTTTTAAAAAAATTTTTTTTTTAATCCCATTTATATGCCGCCCTTCTCCTGAGACTCAGGGCGGCTTACAATTTATTAAGCACAAATTAATGTGCTTAGCAATAGCCTTCATTCCTTGTATATGCCTGCTTATTAGCGGCATTGACGTAGCTGTCATGAGTTCCGGCAGTTAATTACATGTCACAACCAAATGACTCTAGAGAGTTCAAACTTGTACTGAAGGTGTATCACATGTTCACCTGCCGCCCCTCCAAGTCCTGCCTCCCAAGTGTTGCCAGATCAAACACTACGTTGCCAGTCTCATTACTTAATTTACGCACCTCGTATCTATATTAGAAGAAACAAGATTCCCATTGTACATCCTGAAATTGCCAATTTTACCCCAAAAATATATTCAAGCAAGGCAACTTATAAACTCACATTTGAATATGAGCATCTTTATTTCATGTTGCCCATCATCATAGGAAGAGAACTGCTGGACTGGACTAAGGGTTCAGCTGTTTTCTAAAATGGCCAACCAAATCCTATGACACTCATCAGAAAGAGAGTCAAGGCAGCAGCAACTTCTCCCTCCTAATCATAATTTTCTGTTTATCATGGAAACTCATCAATGTATCCAGTAAACAATTTCCAGCAGTGAAACATTGCTCTGTGACTGAGGAGGAAATACCGTTTAATTATCCTTCGTTTATCACCCAATACAACATCCATTTCTTAAAGGGAAATTTTAAGTACCATTTACCGACTCTTCGAAACAATATCTGTGTTCGTGGCTTCTCCATTTTAACTTCCATTGGAATGATATTTGTGGCAGATGAGAGAGCTACGTCCGATATCATTGTTGTGGTGTGACAGGTGGCCAGGGCAATGCTCAGTAAACAGTAAGCCACAGCTTTAAGTAATCCTCAAAAAGTTGTTTATTCTATGCACACAAATATTTGTACCCCGGTGTCCACAGGAGGTGCCTTAAGCTGCATTACTAATCTAAGAGCTGTTCTCCTTTTTAAGACTGCTTTGAAGAGTCTAATGACTTGATGAGTTAGAAGTGGACACAGTCAAATTGATCACACTTCTTCTTACTATGGATACTAATTAACAGCAAAGGCTTATATGATTTAGCTGCCAAGTCTCTTTTCTGGGTTAAGCTATGCCTCATAAATTGGAAAACAATAAAGCAAAAGAGGAGGCTATTCTTCTTCCTTAGCTTCGCTTTTTGAACCTAGATGTGAGATCAGCGTCCTGAGTGGTTGACTAGTCAAAAGAGAATGCCAAGCTTTTTTTTATTTGCACCTGCAGTTGCATCCCATCCCTTTGACACCATGGTGCAGGCAAGCAGAAAGCACACACTTCACAGAATAGACCTTACTGAGCATTATTTCACCAGATGGTAGAGGAAGCCAAGCCTTATGCTGCGAAAGGAAAGGAAACAATCAACGGAAAACAGAATCACAGATCAGTCTGACCTGGGAAATAGGATCTATTGGTACTTCTGTACGGGCTAATCTCAGCCACTAATTTATGGTGGGACAAGAAAAAAGAGGAATGTGTTCTATTAAGAGGGCCATTAAACTTAGGTGGTAACCTAAACATTTATAGTACACTTCAGCTGTGTGCAGACTCAACCACCTTAAATTGGTTTAATGGGTGCGAGTGAACTAATAAATACTCTCAGAAGAAGAGCACACTCTAATATATATCCATCATTGTGACAGCCTTCCAAATGGGCACCTTTCTTATGGTTAGAGAATGAAGTTATTATTAAACTAGATTCCATTTTCATCTAACGCAAATGACATCTATGGATGGGATTTTCTTAGGTTTGTATAAAGAAACTAGCTGATTACCAAGCTTTGCCCAGGTATAGTTGTCCTGGAGCCAGATGCCTCCCTAAGGTTTCAAAAGGCCATCTGTAAACTGTAGATTAGTATCTCTATGGCTCCACGCCCCCTCCATGTCATCCTGGCCTAAACGTAGGTCTAGGCCTGGAGAAGCCTCTGAAGGGGAAGGTCTGGGACATGTTTGTAAACTGTAGATTAGTATCTCTATGGCTCCATGCCCACTGATAGATAGAGATATAGTGTTCTGTCCCACCTGGTCTGGCCCCAACTCAACGTCATGGAAACAAACCTTCCAATATCTTTAAAGTTCACAATCCCAAACCAACAGTCTTTAGAACTTTCATAAATAGCTTGGGAACAAGCCAAGGTATGTGAGTAATGAGATCCAGGAAAGAAGTCAACAAAACTAATTACAGATAACAGAGTTACTAACCAGAATTGTCTGAAAAGCTGTGAAACTCACACACCAAAATGCTATGTTATTTCCTGCAGTGGAACTACTGGCAATCACACCCCTTATAATTCCCCCAGGGTGTGGCCTAATCAGTGACCAGCTGAAGCCTGGCCTCTCCCCCTTCGGCATTGCTGTTCCCTTCTGAGTCTGCACCTTTCTCTGGCGTCCAGCAAGGCCTCCTCTCCATTGCTGTCAAGCCTCACCATCTCTCTCTGACTCAGAGACTGTTCAGCCTCTGCTGGCACACTAACAGCAGCCGGCTCCTGCTGGCCCACTGGGGGGGGGGCACTCCACCTCTCACACACTGACAGCTACCAGCTCCAGGTCATCATCCTAATCAGACTCACCCAGCACAACAGCAGAAGGAGATGGAGCCACAACGGATAGATAGATAGATAGATAGATAGATAGATAGATAGATAGATAGATAGATACTGTAGATAGAGATAGATAGATAGATATAGATATAGATATAGATATAGATATAGATATAGATATAGATAGACTTTTTCGATGGAAGCTTTGCTCTATGTTTCATTAGCCAAATGTAGCCTGGTCATTTAAAAGTGTTCAATCCATGAAGGACTTGGGGAGCCATACTATTCAAATTTGCTTTAAAAAAGTACTGGATCATGTCATCTGTATGGTATGATCACAACAGAAGTAAACATTACCACTGATCCCTGTTTGATATGCAACACCCCCCTCCCCCAGAATGTTCACATTATTTGTTGGCTAGCAACCTGTTAGCGAAATCATGGAAGTCAACTATTATTGGCTTTAAAAGGGGAGAGTTGGTATTTGATGTAAAACACTGCTATTTGAGAGCATCCAGTTTCCTGCACCCTCTTATTATGTACAGTCTAATTTGTACAATGGTGGTTGATATTTAATTGACTTAGCTGTGATTAGGAAAACTCACTTGGAAATGCTCCAAGAGCCTATCACTGAAGAGATGTGGGTGGAAATATATTTTAATGTGATAATAAACATTGTGACACATCCAGGGTACATTAAAATGTACCTTTTGGTCTCTTTGCTTGCCTCACATAGAAGATTCTTAAGATGAGCATTTGTGTCCATTGGTGATGGAGAGGGAAAACGTGAAGACCTCATTCAATCATGGGCAGATGGGAAGGGTTTTTTAAAATTCTAAATCCATACTTTTCAGAACTTTACTAATGTATTTAACAAAAAATGTCTCCAAATGTATACATTACAGATTTTGGTTATTGTGAAATTATTAAATATAGGTCCTACCTTTTCACCAGGAGGTCCAGGAAGCATATATTGATAGTTACCACGTAACGATTGGTTGTTTAGAGACCATTCAAAATTGTGACACAACACCCCCCAAAGCTACTTAAAATGCTTCTGGGGTTTTGATGGGTGGAATGCATGTGTGCGTATGCACACACCTCTGTGGTCTCATAATTGTCTTTTGGGTGCTTGGCAACCAGCTCACTTTTACGGCCAATTAAAGCATTCAGCAATCATGTCACCAAGATCTACCTTTTTTTTTTTTTTTGCTAGTATCTGACCTTTTCAGCTGGTTTCTGGCAGTTAAGTCCCATAGAACTACACCGAGTCACTTAACAATGGCAGCAACCACTCAACGCCCCCACCCACCCCAAAAAAAACCCAAAGTAAAAAAAAGAGATTGTCTGGTCAGATGAATGCCTTGACTTGTGATCCTGACTTATAATATACATTCTGGGCTCCATTATAATTGTAAGTTGAGGACTACCTATAGGATTCGTCCTTTTCCATTTCTCTACCTTATACATCAAAAACTCTTTAAGGGAAGTTGGACTGATACAGTAAGGGTTCAAGGTCCCCCAAGGAACTTGCTGTTCCATCTCCTGAACTACCATGCAATTATAGAAATCCTTCCTTCCTTCCTTCCTTCCTTCCTTCCTTCCTTCCTTCCTTCCTTCCTTCCTTCCTTCCTTCCTTCC
>JANHFR010003180.1:75292-86791 GCA_032468015.1 Mimophis mahfalensis | reverse complement strand
TCTCTCTCTCTCTCTCTCTCTCTCTCTCTCTCTCTCTCTCTCTCTCTCTCTGTGTGTGTGTGTGTGTGTGTGTATGCCGTATATGCTCTTCAACAGCTGGACCAATTTCAACCAAACTTGGCACACAGATAATTTACCCTCCAGCAACAAACACTGTGGGGGACACACATGCTGTTGGGCGGGTCTGTTCCCCCCTAAAAAGAGTTACTTCATAGTAACGATACTGCCAATGCCTTCACAATTGTCCACCAAGGTGCCAGAGAGCAGTGTGATGACAGTGACGAAACCCAAAGGCTGCCTGCTTTTCTACCCACAGCTGACCAGTGAATGAAAAGTGGCACGAACAGCTGATTGGCGCTGGTGCTGGTACCCTGGAGTGGTTGCATGCCCTCAACTGCTGACTGCAAAGTGCTGGAAACCAGGAAGACACTGAAATGCCTCCTGTTTCTCTTTCCCAGCTTTGTGGCATAGGCACATAGTGACAGGCCCGACTATACCCGGGCGAAGCTGCGTTATTGGCTATTTGAACACAAAAGTGGCTGCTTACCTATCAGAGATTCTGTTTATACCTCCTGATCTGCTTTGCAGGATACTTTTGTGGGATTAACACTGACCATCAACATGCTTCAAGATGTACTGCAAGATAGAATATCATTTTATCCACACGACATTCTGCTAGTTGGCTTGAGCTCCAATGGGGGAACTTCATACTGGTGGTGGTTAGTTGACTAGCAGTAGTTTCCACCTCCCCTTCTGTATATTCTCCTCTCTTTTTCCCTTTCTGTAGTCATAACTTGCATGAATTGCAGTTTTAATGTGATTTTTTATACTTATACATATATTTAGGGTTTCACTGTAAGTCAGTCAAATCATCTTGTGGCAAGATGGGGAACAATCAAATTTAATAAATAAAATAAAAAATACATCTCCTTGGAATGGATTGAATGTAGAGATAGTGTCTGTTAAATATTTGCAGAGCAGTCTTTACTCTGCTACGGGGAACCTTGCAACTTGTTGTAGGTCGATGGACCATAACAGAGACGAAGTCAGGAGGCCAAACACATGTTGTTCAGAAGAAGGTAGGTTTATTTACAAGCTATATACATTGAGGTAGTCAGGCATACAGAAGCGAAAAAGAAAGTAAAGGCTGGGGCTGAAAGCACCAGCACCACCGCACTAGCATATTACTGTGCCACCATGAGGCTTGGAGTAGAGTCTCGGGTATTTATAACTTTTCATGCTAATGAAGATTGACACATCACATGAGCTTCCAGGATAGTTGAGATATGCCTGGTAGCAGACCGGCTGTCTCCACTTTGTGAGTGTGGTGTGACCAAGGCCTAGTCAGCCATATTGAAGGCACACAACAATAAATACATTTTTATTAAATATAGAGTGAATAAATTCAACCGTGTCTGTCCCACTCGTCGCTATTCCACAGACAGAAGGGAAGCTTTAATCATCAATTGGTCTCTAAGCTAGAAGTGCTTGCTGAATTTCTGCTTACTGACATATAACTACGGGCAAAAAGGTTTTTCCTGGATCTTCAAAATTTTTTCATTTAATATCTGCATGAGAAAAAATGCCTGGTGCGTGTAAATATAAAAACAAACAAACCAATTCCATGAAAATATGAGATTCTGTCTTGTATTAAATTAATGATAGTATCAAGTGCAAAGGGTTACAAACATTCATGTTAATGATGATGAAAAGTCTTCCACTTTTCTCCCCTGAGGCATGTTTGCCGTTCTAAGTTTTAAATGGATATAAAGCTCCAGTAGCTGAAATGACAACTTTTAACCTCTCCTTTTGTTTCCTTAAAAAAACAATAACCTTACTGGAGTAAACAAAAGCTTTAATATTATTCTGCTTCACTTTCTTTAGATAGTAGGAGGATTTTAAGAAAATAGCACTGGGTAAGTGTTGAATTTATTTCACTTCACACTTGATTAAAAATGTTTTCATTGTAAAAGTGTACTTAAGATGGCCGACAGGGTCTTGGTCTCACACACACACGCTAACAAGTTGGAGACAGATGGTCTGGTGCTGGGCAGGTTTCAACCATCCTGGAAGACCCATGTGATGTGTCAATTATCATTACCAAGAGAAGGTATAAATACCGGAGGCTTGAGCTCCAAGCCTGCTGGTGGTTTTGTATTAGATGTAGGGAGTTATCTTGTGTTGGGCTTACAGCCCTAGCCTTTACTTTCTGTTTCGTTTATGTATACCTGATTACCTCATGTAGACAGATTGTAAATAAAGTTGTCTTCTCAAGCTTTGCTGCTGTGGTCTCCTATCTACGTCTCCAGTATGATCCATCGATCTAACTCAATTGCAAGGTTCCTTAACACAGAGTAAACCTGCTCTGCAAAATATTTTAATAGTAAGATGAATATTAAAGCCAAGACATAATGGCTTCCCAAGAACCTCAATTGTTTGGTAGCTGCATTGATGCATTATCATAAAATCATAGTACTCAAAAGGGGTAGAAGAAAAATATCAAATGGCAGTCATGCTGCATGATTAGTGCAGAAAGATACTGAAGTTGACACAATGAGGGATGGGGAGATGGAGCTACAGTTTGCCTTGAGACCAGGTTGCTAGCGTATTTCAGACATGACTAGGATCTGTGAAATGGGAAGGAGTTAACCAAGTTTGAGGAAGCTGTGGAAAGTAGAGGGTGGGTTGTGTAAAATGAGGACATCAATGTAGAGCTTAGGGTATAATCTTATAATCTGAACAGATAAGGTAGTCCATTGCAAGATGTCCAATATTTTTACTCTATTCTAACCCTGAAGAAAATTCTGGAAGAAGAAATCGACAGACATTTGTGTAGGTGCAGATTCTCCGTAGGCTGCTTCTTTGGGGCTGTTGATGCATGGGTTGGTTGTTGCATGGGTTGTGAACTTTCCAGCTCAGATGGTCTTTCAGCATCCATAGTTAGTTCAGATATGACTTTTTCAGAGATGACTTTTTCCTCTTCCCAAGATTGAAAAATCACCTCATTTTGGGACACTCAAAAACATTCAAACAGCTGAAGGCTATCCCAGTATCAGAGTTCCAGCACTGCTATGAGGATTGAAAGAACCATCTCCAGCACTGTGTGGCTTCCCAAGGAAGTTATTTTGAGGGAGATAATATTGAATTGTAATTCTATTTGAATAAAAGAAATTGGAAAAAATCAGTCTCATTACTTAATTTACACACCTTGTATCACGGGCTCTGTGACTGCTGAATGACACTTTTTATACATACACAATATGCGCTGTGGTCAAAAATATTTGTGGAAAAATGCACGGAAGCAGGTTTATAAAACTGCACGGAGGTAGATGAGAAAGACATGTTCATTTTGAGACCTTTGCCTGCTTTGTAAAATGAAGTAAGAGTCTAGAATGGACTTAGACATTCAGTCCCCATTTTAAAATGCATTAGACAGATTTGCACTTCTCTGACTAATACCAGACTGTTTTTTTTAAACACTTCTCCAAATGTTGCACTCAATACCAGAAAACAGATTACAGACAAATTGTTCCTCCTAACAATACAATAGATTGTAGCCAGGAGTCAGTGAGGTTTTCTCACAGGCCAAACAGGGCTTTTCACAGTTCTAAGTACTGTGAACATCTTTTCTCTTTTTCCTTAATGATTTGTGTAAGAAGAAAATAATAACTACCAGCATATGAACCATTTATTCTACTTTATCTGGCTTCACACTAGCCCTGAACTTCAGACTTCATGGTCAAAATATCTAGCCTAGTTTTTGGCTTATCTTACTCACCTTAGCCAATTTAGAACGTGATGCTGATTTCAACTTGATCCATAATGCCATTTAATTTGCTGTTTCATATCTTGTAACATTTTGGTAACTCTGAATATTTTATCCATTTCTACAAAGATGTGGTAGAATGTAGTCTGGATTCCCAGCAGGGAGGGGTTCATTCTAGAGGAGCAAGAGACAACTGAGTTCAGATAATTTGTGTGTGAGAGAGTGGGTGAAGGCAGCTTCTCCTTAATAGTTGCCAGAGAATATGCTTTATGTGGCTGGTAGTCTGCTTTAGTTTGGGTAGATTCTGTCCGTGGGTGAGAAACAATAAATATATATATGGTTCAAAGAATTACAACATGTCTTTCTTGGATTTTGGAGCTTGACAAAATATTATATTCTTTATTTTATTTATTAAATTTATTTTGTCCCCCTCTTGTATCAGAACAACTCTGGAAGGCTAGAAGTTATTTTTCTTTGGAATTATTATAAAGACAGATGGAAATGTTACTAGCAAGAACTTTCATAAATATTGTCCAACCTGAAACCTTTGAGATGTGCTGGATGACAGGTTCCATAATTCCTTAATCAATAATTCTCAGATTAGCAGGCGCAAAGATTTTACTTCTCCACATAGTTACAGATATGGTGGCTATTGTTACAGAGATTCTCAGTCATCCAGGTCATGGTTATCGCAAAGGTGCTTTTTCAAAAGGCAACTGGATTTACTTTTTCTTGAAGATATTTCACTTTTCATCTAAGAAGCTTCTTTGGTTCTGACTGAAAATAAAAGTTTCAGTCAGAACTGAAGAAGCTTCTTGGATGGGAAGTGAAACATCTTCAAGGGAAAACAAATAAAGTCCATTTGCCTTTTGAAAAAGCACCTTTGGGATATCATGGTACGATTATCCTAAGAGTAAATTGATTTATTCTGTGAGGTAATTTGCTGCTCAGAACTGTCTGGGCCTCTTGCCTGTACAGACTGAGGAATGACTTCTCCAATTTTCTTAAATTTGTACAGCACGGATTATACTGAAGTGAGCAGGAAAGAACTGTCATCTTGCTAACTTGAATGATTGTGCCCAATTAAAAAAAAATTCAAAAATGATGTTATTGCAGTTGAAATCCTCTTTTTAATGGCTTACTGTAATTGCTAATTATTACAGCCTGATAATGTTTTAACCATAGATTTAAATTAGGTCTAGTTTTCTTAAAGCCTTTAAGTGTTTATTTCTCATTTAATTCTATCATTTTTCCCTTCTGTATTTTAGCGTTAGATTAATAGTGTCTCAGAAACTTTACTGTGTCATAATAATCCATTTCTTCAGCCCTAAACCTCTGCTTCTGTAGCTTGTTATCTTTCTTTTAAGTTCACCTTCATTTGCCTCTCCTGTGCTGAGACATTTCTGTACTGTTGTTGAATGTGTTGACGTTACACTCTTATGCAATGGTGGGATTCAATTTTTTTTTACTACTGGTTCTGTGGGCGTGGCTTAGTGGGCATGGCTATGCTGTCAGCCAATCAGAGGTGGTATTGGCCGGTTCTCTGAATTATCAGGTTCTCCAGAATCTGTTGGAACTGGCTGAATACCACCTTTGCTCTTATGCATACTTTCCTGGGAGTAAATACTGTTGAACTCAATGAGAATTATTTCTGTAAAGGAATGCAGGAGGAATGCATTGGAATACCAATGATAGCCTAATTCTCCAAACCTTCTACATTATCATTTTCTATTGATTTGTTTAATTATGAAAAATCCTCATGCTACTTCTAAAACTAGTATGGTTGCAGTTTGCTGAACCTATTTCTTTTATGTGTCTACAGAGATTCTCAGTCATCTAAGTCATGGTTGTCTCAAAGGTGCTTTTCCAAGGGGCAATAGGACTTTCTGGTTTTTCCTTGAAGACATTTCGCTTCTCATCCAAGGAGCTTCGTCAACTACTATTTTTTAATGTATTGTTTCACATTCATCGAATCTGTTAGGCTGAACTATCTTCTACGAGCTGTAGTCGAAAACCACATCATATTTCACTCTTGGTTTTATTGTCCATTTTGAAACAAGTTAGGAGCTGGGTGTGTTGTCATGCAGTTATTTCTATCTACCATATCACCCTGTGATTTGCAGAGGGCTGTTTCTTCATTAACAAATGAAGAATATAATTAAAATAGTTGGCAACAATGTAAGCTTAAGGAATTGCCTTGGCATTGCAAAGATAAGAGGGTCTTCAATGCTATCAGCCAGACCTACACAGACAATGTTAATAAACCCCTTTATTGCAACAAATCATTACTTTAAAATTGGAAAATGGAGCACACTGCAAACGATAACACTGTTATGGAGATGAGCCAAAAAACCCAAAAAAAGCCTATTTTCTCCCATCTTGCATTTAGTTTACTGCTTCTGGGAGCTTCCCAGAAGCTCTTCCTGGCTCACCAAGATAGGACGAGAAGATCATGGATTTTTGATGTAATCCTTCAGGGCTGTTCTTCTGTTCTTAATGTTGACCTATTTGATCCATTTCTCTTCAGGCTTCTTTGTAGGAAAAAAAAAATCCTCCTTTGTTATCTTTCTTTATTTAAAGAAAAAAAAAATCTGCAATTGCTTTCATTTTCCAGACTTTCATGAAATTGCTTTCCTACTATTTTTGAACATAATGTCTTTTTTCCCCCTCAGAGTAAAAGATGGATTGCTACTTCTCCCCACTCACCTGCCAGCAGGACTTTAAAACTTTTAATAACAGCATAGTCAGTAAAACTTTGCATGTTCAGATGTAGCTAAAGGCCACTCTTATGTTTGCTGTATAAATTGCAATTAAGTTGAAAATCCTGGACTTCCAGTTGTACTTCCGGTGGCCTCGGAAGCAAGGACCAAGAGTGGTCCCGCATCAAGTTCGCTCCATCAGAGGTCTCCAAAAGGAGCCATAGCCACCCTGTAGGAGTGGTGAAGCAAAGGGGGGTGCCTTGCCGGTGGAGGACAACCGCATCTCTCCCCCCTGACTCAGAAAATCCTCCTCATCCAAAGACGAGGAGCAGCAGCAGTCAACATGGCTGCCATGAAACCAGGGACAACTAAAACACCTAATGAGAGTGTAGGGGTGAACAGGGATTGTTTCTGGGTGATACTATTTTTCTTTTTCTTAAAAATTATCCCAAGAAAACAAAAAATCCTAGAGAAGAGATTCTAAAAATATAAACATTTAAATGGAGAAAGAAAATAATTTTATTAAAGAGATTTATGTTGAAAAGTAAATCGAGAGCACTAGTTATAGATGAAAGGAAAAGTGATTCCTAGACTTTGGAGCAGACGTCATTTAAATCAGTGTTTTATTACTGAAAGCAATTCCATTATTCCTAAAGGAAAAATAATGGAAAGGAATAATGGAAAGATGGTGAATTTATTTCACTTTACACTTTATTAAAAAATGTTTTCATTGTAAAAGTGTACTTAAGATGGCCAACAGGGTCTTGGTCTCTCTCTCACACACACTAAGAAGTAGGAGAAAGATGGTCTGGTGCTGGGCAGATTTCAACCATCCTGGAAGACTCACGTGATGTGTCAATCATCATTACCATGAGAAGGTATAAATACCAGAGGCTTGAGCTTCAAGCCTGCTGGTGGCATTGTATTAGATGTAGGGAGCTATTCTGTGTTGGGCTTACAGCCCTAGCATTTACTTTCTGTTTCGTTTATGTATGCCTGACTACCTCATGTAGATAGATTGTAAATAAAGTTGCCTTCTCAATCTTTGCTGCTGTGATCTCCTATCTACATGTCCACTATGATCCATTGACCTAACTCAATTGCAAGGTTCCTCCACGCAGAGTAAACCTGCTCCACAAAATATTTAACATGCCCCTTTCCAGGGTCACATGATTACCATTTGTGGGCTTCACAGCTGCCTTCCAAGGGGCAAAGTCAATGGGAGAAGCTGGGTTTACTTAACAATTGTGTGATTTCCTTAATGCCCATGGCAAAAAAAGTGTGCAAAATCAGGTGTGGCTTACTTAACAACTACTTTGCTTAGTCCCAATCATGGTCATAAGTTGAGGACTACCTGTAGCCTATATTTCTTTTTTTTAATTGATAACAATAACTTAACATCTTACAACAAACAACAAAGAAAAAAAGACACATAAACAAACACAAAAGGTAGCTACACTGAGTCATTTGCCGTGATGAGAAAACAAGCCTTTCCCCCTCTTAATTACAACATACATATTACTTAGCCTATTTACATAATAATTTGATTACATATACAACATATAGTATACCTTTCTGTATGTCATTTCCATTGCTCTTTTTAGACTCCGTTTCTTCTTTCCAAACATTCGTACCATACACCCCAACTCTGATAATATTTGGAGCCTCCCTTATCTTTTAACTTATATCGTTAACCTGTCTGTTTCGGCACAGTCTAATATCTTGTATATCACTTTTCCTTCCATTGGGATTGTTTCTATTTTCCAATTTTGAGTGAATGTAATCCTAGCTGCTGTGATTATGTGTGTTAGTAGATACATTATACCTTTTTAATATCTCCCCGGAATCATCCCTAGTAAGAATACTTCCGGCTTTCATGCTAACATTTGGCCCGTCATTTCTTCTATCCATTGTAGCCTACATTTCTTAAAGCCGTTTCTTCATGACTTTATCTGGATATTAAGCTTACTCCCTGAGAATACAGACAAATCTCCAAGTGTCCTCAACGACTCTCTAAAAGGATGCAAATGACCAGCTGTCTGCAAGGAATATAAATCTTTCCATTCTTCACCATCCAGTCAGAGCTGAAGAAGCTTCTTGGATCAGAAGTGAAATGTCTTTGAAAGAAAAACAAGAAAGTCCTGTTGCCTCTTGAAAAAGGACCTTTGGGACAACCATGGAAGGAGATGTCTTTATTTTGGTCTTTGCCCAGTACAAAGTGGAACCATGGGGATTATGGGATTCTGTTTAAAAACAAACAAAAAAAAAAAAACAAAAACACAAAAATTGTGTGTAAAAAAAACCATAGCAACAGTGACTATATAAGTTCAAAAGATGGAAAGGTGAAACCTGTGAGATTGCAATAAAATCAAAACCTGTAAAATGTGATAGGGTTAGCTGAAATTAAAAATGCAATTAAAATTCTAGTGTTGAATATAATATAGTGGGATAATATACCGTGCTACCCAAAACGCTAAAAAGAATAAGCTGTGTTAACAAAAGCTGTAAAATTGAATAACTGGAGGCTGGAGAGAACTGTGTAATAGTTTGGGCTGGGTTACATTGAGCCTGTCTGGTTCTAGCTAGAAGGAAATATTCAGTGAATTTTGCATGCCGCTGTGTGCGTTTGGGCAGCATTATGGATTACGAAGTGGTGAGAGTTTGAAAGCAGTACGGAGGTGTCAAATTGGCCTTAGTGGCCTGGTGGAGAGTGGGGAAATCAGGGTGCCCATATATTTATAAGATGAGCAGGCTATGTTTGGTGATTTCTGGTCCCTGGGCTTCAAAGCACCTAAAACAGGGGTGTCAAACTGGATTTCATTGAGGGCCACGTTAGGGTTGTATTTGACCTTGGGGAGGATGGGGTGGGTGCAGCCAGGGTGTATGTAGCCAGCTTGACATCATGTGTCGGGGGTACCTGTGGTGGTCTGAGTGTTCTGGCAGTGAAAACGGTCTCCCGAGCTCCGTTTTTGGCTGCAACAGCTTCCTGCAACCCTCTGTCAGCAAAAGTGGAGCTTGGGAGGGCTGCCCACAGCCCCTCTGAGCTCTGTTTTCACTGGTAGAGGCACCGCGGGTCAGTCTGCTCTTTCCAGGATAGCCCCAAGGGCCAGATCTAAGCACCCCAAGGTCCACATCTGGACCATGGGCCTTCTTTGGCACACCTGACCTAGAGCTTCCTTTACATTTTTCCTAACATAGCTGATGAAAGGGCATGGCAGTGAGCAGGAATAAATACATTCCTGTGCTTAGGGGCTTAAGAGATGCAGATGTGATTACTGTGTATCTGTAGGTTTTTAGTTGGGGAGATGGAAAAGCTACTTACTTTGACTACTTCACCAATTGCATACATCAGTGGTTCTCAACCTGGGGTTATCAGGTTGAGTGTCAGACCCATGAGGGTCCGTGAAGTCATCATACGGGATCTGTGAAGGCTTGTAGAAATGTTACGATTTGATTAGTTTTATATCTTTTGACATTTTGGTAACAGAATATTTTATCCATTTCTATAAAGATGTGATGGAATGTAGTCTGGATTCCCAGGAAGGAGGGGTTTATAGAGGTCGAAGGTTACAGAACTCAAGAGACAACTGAGTTCAGATAGTTTGTGTGTGTGTGAGAGAGGGAGGGTAAAGACAGCTCCTCCTTAATAGTTCCCAGAGTATAAGTTTTATGTGGCTGGTACTCTGCTTTAGTTTGGTAAGATTCTGTCTATGGGTGAGAAACAATAAAAAAAAATCTGCTTGAAAGAATCACAGCATGTCTTTCTTGGTTTTTGGAGCCTGACAAAAGATTGTATTAATTATTGATTATTTATTTTATTTATTAAATTTATTTTACTCCCATCCTGTATCTGAACAACTCTGGGAGGCTAAAAATCATCAAGGGATATTTAATGTCATTTTAAGGACTATATTAGCCACCTCAATGGGGAAGAACAAAAAATCATTGCTGAAACTAACCCAGGAGGGGAGCTGAATGTCAGAACTTATGTATAGAACCAAGGAAGTCCCATTTCTCTTTGCATTTCTTGATGGTGACTCAGCCAGATGATTCAACAGTCTAGCTCTCCAACTCATCTGAATTCTCTCCAGTGCACCAGCTTGCAAATTTTGCCAGAATTGCAGTTCATTCAATCTATTTGGTTCTTACTATACAACCTTCTCTTGGCATCTTAAGAGGAAAGGATACCTTTAATATATGCATGTTTCCATCTCAATTTTCTTGTGAATTTGTCCTGGATGATAGCTATGTTTTATTGCTATGTTCCTACAAAATACTTTCCTAGCCTAAGGGTGTAGTAGCATAGTCTGGCTTCAAACCTGGGGAGAAGTGACAGAGTGAGAACTGTATGTTGGCAAGAGCCTGGGATCAATATTCCTTTGGCATCTGAATTTCATTTGGTTTGGATTTCGTTCAAGGGGGCAATCTATATTTCTTCTGCCACTGAGTTTCATTCAGTCTGATGAGAGAGAATCTGCTTTTGAAATTTCTTTCAAATGAGAAGAGAATCACAGAGATTCTCATGATTAAAAAAATTTAATTAGCAATGAGATGGTCATGGGGTAGGTCAATATCCTGCCCTTCCTTGTACCATAGTTTCTTCAGCAACCTGCAGATTTACTTCCTTCCCACACATTACTTAACCTGCAAAAGAATAACATTCAAAGATAATACATCTCAGGGAACTTCCTCTGACTGGGTGTGGGGAACCAGGGAGGTTTCAGTATGAGTCTCAGACCTAAAGGAGCAAGGACAATGTAAGAAATTGTTAATATTTTTGTATCGTGAGACATTCACAACACCATTAACAATGGTCGGGATTGGTCCTTTCATCAGGAGGGTGGTAGCCAGTCAAATTAAAGTTGCCCAGAGGGTGGAGGGAGGATGGGACCTCTCACCCCTATCCAAGAAGTCAGCCAAACTTTTGCAAACTGAAGTCTGTAAATATTTTACAAAGTATTTACAGAGACCACGAGGTGGCCAAGCATACAGAATGGAAACCGAAAGTAGTTGCAGAGTTTACACAAGCAGCAG
>JANHFR010003180.1:37802-48278 GCA_032468015.1 Mimophis mahfalensis | reverse complement strand
TCAGAGGTGGTATTTGCTGGTGTCAGCCAATCAGAGGTGGTTCTCCGAACCAGTCAAAATTATTGCTACCAGTTCTCTTGGAACCTGTCGGAACTGGCTGAATACCACCTCTGGAGCCACTCATACCATCAATCCCAGTTTTTGTAATAAGCTGATTCTTGTTTGTCCTTTAAGATGTAAGTTAGTTTATCAGACTCAGCACAGTTCAGAATTTTGGTTATTACTCGTTGGTCCAAAGGTATATTTTCATCTATCCAATGCTGCGCTAGCACCATCCTTGCTGCTGTTGATATGTGGACAAACAGGTACCATTGATTTTGCATTTCACTGGCATCCTTTCCTGCAATACCTCTTTGAATTAACTTTTAACGCTGAATTTCAATCATCTTAGCTTCTTTTTAAATTTGACATAGAGGGTTCTTTTTTTTTTTTAACGTTTTAATAATTTATTTGTATACTGCCCAGAGTCCCTCTGTGAGCAAGATGAGTGGTTTCTAATTTGCTAAATAAAATAAATGAAAAGGCTGCACTACATTCTATCCAAAAACGAACCAAAGCTGGGGGAAAAAAATAGCGGGTATATTAGCTTCCTTAGAATGGGAGCACACAACATTTTCTGGATCGAGGATACAGATTCGGTCTTTGCAAAAAAAGCTGGGGCTTACATTCCAAAAATTAGGAGCTAAAGCAAAATCTTGATTGGACTGAATTTCAGTCAGAGTAATGAATTAATTAAAAGTCAGTGTATAGCCAGTGTGGTCCAGGGGTGTCTGGAACCAGTAGTAGTAAAACCCAGTTTCTAAACTACAGTGGAACCTTGGTTCACAACCACTTCTGTTCACAACCAAATTGGTTCACAACCCAAAAAATCTGCTAAATGTTTGACTTGGTTTGCGAACCAATCTTCAGTTGGGAACCAAACACAGCCATAGCAATTTTCCCTTCTGTGCCATTTTGTTTGTAAAATATCCATAGCTGGCATCTTCCTCTTCTTCCTGTTCCAGTCGCTTCTTCTTAGTCAGCGCCAGTCAGCTGTGGATGCTCCAGCTGCTTGTCAATCAGTGCCGGTCAGCTGCCAGTGGGAGGAGTAGGCTGTTCCTCTTCCTATTAGGGTGAGTTCTGTGGCATATTTAACCATTTGTGTGCTTCAAAAACATAAAAAACCGATAGAGTTCATAGGGGTTTGGAACGGATCAGTTGTATTTCCATACTACCCAATGGGAAAATTTCTTTCGGTTCACAACCAGCTCGGTTCACAACCAAAGTTATGGAACAAATTGTGGTTGTGAACTGAGGTTCCACTGTACTCCTAAGCCATGTTACCCCTTTGGTTCAGTTTGGGGTGCTACATGAAGCATTTCGAACTCTTGAATGAAAGGCAGGATATATATCTAAATCTATTACCACATAAGGAGGTATGCTTGCACCCATCTTCAGGGAACTTCTCTCTAGCAAAACATTGATTTACTAAAGGACAAATACCAGAAACCTCTTTTAGTCCTTCTGTTTGATTTTGGGGAGCTTCTGTGCAAACCAAACTGATCTTATTTGACTGTGAATGTATTCCAAAAGATGCAGAAATCCACAAATTTATTACCCTCTCTAGGTTCCAGTTATGCTTTTCTTCCTCCAGAGGAGATTTATTTCATTTCTTCAGGTTGAAGAAAAAAAGAAAGAGAAAGAGAAAAGGGGAGAAAAGAGAAGATTTTCCTAGTCTTGCTTTTAAAACTGGTTGGATGCCCATGAAAAATCTAAAAACTGCTCCGGAGATGAGCTTAGTGGGTTGAAAATGAAACTGGCTTGCATTATTGATCTTGTTAACAGAAACAAATGGAACAGCAACTCTTGTCACTGAGCAGAGTGAAGGTTTGTGACGTTGTACCAATTCTGAAGCGTCTCGCTGCTCTAAATACATGTTTGCTAGCATCAGGGAGTGCATCTTCACCCCTGTGATGTCTGGTGTTTGATGATTGGGTTTTTTAAAATAGTCACCTTCTCTATTTTATTGGCAAGTGCCAATCTTGTTCCAGAAAATGAAGTAGATGCAATGTGAAGGAATCGGCCCTCCTTGACTGCCATCCTAGCAAGGGCAGATTTGTTTACTGGCAGTTCAGACGACAATTATTTTGAAGTGGGAAGAAAATGGTCACTCACAGTTGCTGGCAATATATTTACTCATTTGTCCTTGTCATTGCTACCTGCTCTGCCCAGGTGAGGAGCTTTGGTAAGAAAAGGGGAAAAATAAAATGAATACAGGTTTAGCTTAAGTGAGGACATTGTAATCCTCTGAGATTGTTTATCTCCTTTGCAATAACTCAATGTCAAGACAGAAATCATATAATTCTTGAGTTAATACATATCTACGACTTGTTTTGGTTGCTTTAAAGGTTTTTAAACACTTGATGATTTTGAAATGGTAAAGAGCCATGCTGGCACAGTGGTTAGAATGCTGTACTGCAGGCTAATTCTGCTGATTGCCGATTGCCTGCAGATTGGCAGTCTCACCAGGCTCAAGGTTCACTCAGCCTTCCATCCTTCCAAGGTGGGTCAAATGAAGACCCAGATTGTCAGGGGCAACATGCTGACTGTGTAAATCACTTAGAGAGGGCTGTAAAAGCACTGTGAAGTGGTATATAAGTCTAGGTGCTATTGCTATTATTCTTACTCTTTTGTTTTGTCAGGAAAAAACAGCTCCCCTAATTCTCTGGAAAGTAAAGACAGGGAAGGGGAAAGTGTTTTCAGATGTTAGCCATTTAAGGTAGTCTAGGTAGGAAACCAAAGCAGGTACTAATGTGACCTGTATTGTAAAGTTACAATGACACAATCTTGCCAGTTTGAGAGAATGTTAAGTCCTCCCCTCATTGTACCCTCATTTCATCATTGTCTGGAATGGACAATGAGGATGTGAAGATCACCTCTGATCCACTTCAGATCCTCAATGCAAGGGAGCTCATTGATTCAATGCATTAGACCAGGGGTGTCCAACCTTGGCAACTTTAAGACCTGTGGACTTCATCTTCCAGAATTCCCCAGCCAACCATGCTGGGAGTTGAAGTCCACAAGGCTACGTGGCTGAATTATAAGAGTTGAAGTCCATAGGGTCTTTATTTTGTCAAGGTTGGAAACCTTTGAATTAGACAATGCAAACAGTGTCAGGAAAATGAGGAGATTTGAACCAGTTAACTGATTGTCAGTTTTAGAAGCTGCATCTCATAAAAGCTCTCATCTCTATTCTTTAGTTTCTAAACTGTCATTTCATTAAGGGGGGTTTGGACGGGTATGTGTTGTTATTCAGTAGGATTCACCGTCTCTGCATAGTTGGGAGAAGTCAAGGTCAAGTCAGGAGGCTGGCTCAGTCAGTTTGGGCACCAACTGTTTGATCCGGATTGGACAAGGTGACTGATGTTGTGATCAGAGGGGGATGGACATAATGCTCTTTTGTGAAGAATTAAAAGTGTTGGGTCAGACTTGGAATTACGGTGGTGTGACATCATGGGGTCTTTAATAAAGTATAACTTGGATTACCACTGAGTCTTTGAGTTCTTGCTGGAATGGAGAACCTGCCTTGGATTCCTGACAGCGATACATTGAAGTAATTCCGTGGTGGTTTGATTTGATGATTCAGTTTGACTTTCCAATCTGATTTTGGAAAAGTGATATGATTTGGAGATTTGATCAAACAGCCTTTGAATCAAATCCCTAAATCAAAACTTCTCACAGTTCTAATGAATGCCTGGTGGGTGCTACTCTTCTCCACTCTGCAGTATGAGGGAGATGCTAAGCAGTGCAGTTAAGTTATGGAAGCAATTCAGCTATTGGCCTATGCGTAGCTTCTCAAAATTCTCCATTCTCTTGTATTCATAAATTTGTAATTTTATACACTGCCTGGTGTGATCTACATATTTAGGCAATATGCAACAATAAATAATGTCAAAATACATTAAAGCACAATATATAAGAGAGATAAAACTACATAATAATACAGCCATATAACCATCCTAACTCATAGCCATAAATTAATGCAACTGCACTCACAGACACTAATTTCGATGGGCCTGTAAGAAGTGATGGAAGAAGGATTATTCACTGGTCTGCCGTTTATGTACTAGAACAAGGATGAGGAAACTTTTTATTTTAAAGGGGAAAGTAGAAGATGCAATAGGTAGATTATAAAATAATCTTTATTAATTTTAACATTTAAAAACAACCCAACTATTATTTACATAATAAGCATAAAAAAGAAAAACAGAAACACAGAAATAGAAAACAGAAAACAAAAGAAAAGAAAAATAATAATAAAGTAAAACACATACAAGAAAAAAATATATAAATGCAAACCATCGAGAATAATATACATAAATATATATATAAAAGATAACAAAAGAAGAAAAGGGAAGAGAATGTATCTATCTATCTATCTATCTATCTATCTATCTATCTATCTATCTATCTATCTATCTAGTCTTACACAAACATCTTGTAGACTTATTAATACATTAATTTCCTTAACTAACTTTGTCCAACCTTTTGATTTGATTCGATTCCCCATCTTTAAAAATGGGTTAACTTCATTTAAAAGCTTCTGTTTCTCCTTGCTCAAAACAACTGTTTTTCAACAGTTGTGGAGAGAGAAAAATTCATGTGGACCTTAAACTACTCACCTCAGTTCTAGTGCATCCAGTTTTCTAGTGATGTGTTGGAACATCAGATAATAAGCAAGGTGACCTTGATCAGAACATCCAGCAACTATGATCTATGCAAAAAAGGGTGAAATGGTTTTAAAGTGTAGAACCATGATGGCGAACCTATGGCACACGTGCCGGAAGTGGTATGCAGAGTCGTCTCTCCAGGGATGCCAGCTGTCGCTCGTTGCTCTTCCGGGTTTCAGTGTGCGCATGCTAAGATTCCAGCTAAGATTCCGGTTTCCGGCACTCCCAGGCACATAGGCCAAGGACCTGCACTTCCGATTTCCGGCGCTCCCCTGTGTGCTCCTGTTTTGGCACTCGGTGCCGAAAAGGTTTGCCAACACTGGTCTAGAACGATGAGATAAAATTTGGAATCACATCAGGGAGACACCTTCCTAAGTCACTGGAACAAAAGGAGAAGCAGATACAACACAATTAGACATCCCAAACTGATGTCAGATCCACTAGGTTATTGATTGATTGATTGATTGATTGATTGATTGATTGATTGATTGGATTTTTATACCGCTCTTCTCCCGAAGGACTCAGGGCGGTTTACAGGGCATTAAAAACACAAAATACAAAAGTTAAAATTAATTATAGCAAAAACACGCCCTCACAGACAAATTAAAATCAACCAGACCAGGAAAATCAACTTCACTGGAAGGCTAAAACTACTTTTATTGAGATTGGCTGCAATAATACCAGTAGAATCCTGAAAGTTCAGTACCTTCTACTCCTCCTGAATTAGCCATCTATTTGAGCTGTTTCCAAATGTTATCTGGATGTTCTGAACTTAAGAAAAGGCTTCAGTCCTTTTTACCCAGGTAGTGATTCCTGCATGTTTCCATCAGCATCATTTTCCTTACTCTCTACAGGTTTTTAGCTTGAATTTCATTTGTGCTTTAGTTTTAACTAGCTGATAACGTGGCTTCATCCAGAGTAGTTCTATTGGCCTGTAGCTCTATGGGGCCTGATGCTGGTCTGTCATGCAGTGTCGCAAATGAGTAGCTCTATGGTCCTGTAACTCTCTGATTCTGTAGCTCTATGGTCCTGACGCTGGCCTCTTGTGCAGCACCGCACATCAGAGGGAGCCCCCTTGTGGAGTACTGTGATGCCTCCATTTCAGCACTATTTTTAAGGGACACAGACCCCCCCCCCCCCAAGTGTTTGTTGTCACAGGGTAAGTTATCTGTGTACCAAGTTTGGTTGAAATTGGTCAAGCTGTTTTGGAGTGTATATGGAACACACACACACGCATCCTTTTTATATAGAGAGATAATAATTGCAGTAATTTAGAGCATGAAAGCTCACTATTGATTTTTGCCAAAAAAAGGGAGGGGGGATTATGAGTAACTGTGGAGATGCACTTACTACCTTGACCTCATGTTTTGTTCATCTCCTAGCTTGATTTACTTTGCAGATCATCCAGGGGAGATTGAAACTGGCCTACGTGCTGGATAAGTAGGTGGAAATTCTTGAATAAGAGAGCAAGGCTATGCAACCCAGCCTTACCCCTTACATCTACTTGTGTTGCTGACCTATCTCTCCGGTTATATATATATCTTAACCATATGGTGTGTCGAAGCCTGGAAAAAAACAAGAGAAGAATGTACTTGTGGAATTTTCTGTGGAATTCAAGCAAAACGTGCTTGCCTGGCGATAAAATGAGCCCGCAATCATAAAGAAATATTTATAGTTGTACAGTCAGGTTTTGATGCTGGCTTTGGGGCATTCAGATATTCGCTTCCTTCTATGAATCAGCCCATCAAACGCCACCTCTCCATGTTTCTACTTCAGGTCTCCGTTGAATTACATTCCTCACCATCCTTCTGCGTCTCTGGGTCATAATGGTGTGGGAAGCAGTTTGTCTTCTCAAAGGTTATTCTGGTGTGTGGTAGGATCTCTAGGGGCTTTTTAACCAGATCAAGGAAGCCTAGCATCACAAAGCAAAAAAAAAAAAAAAAAAGCTTGACTCTGTCTTAATGGGGCTTCCATAGGGGGATAGTAAGAGCAGTTTGACTGGATCTCGGTGGGATACCACAAGGGAGTGTGTGGAACTAGGGGGGAGGCAGGCTTTAGGTGCAGGCAGGGGGAATAAGAGAGTCCCATAATTCGGCTTAATCGGTCCACTGAGTCTTGGGAGGTTATTAAGGACAAGTTATATTTTTCTTATACATTTATGGTGGAGCTTTAAAACTTTTTTTCACAGAGATATGGAGGGAGCAGCTGTCTTGCCCTGCTGATGTTATTTTTCCATTCTCTTTCTTCCTTTTTCTTTTGGAATTTGTATGTGTGTGTGTGTGTGTGTGTGTGTGTGTGTGTGTGTGAGAGAGAGAGAGAGAGAGAGAGAGAGGTCTTTGAAACCTTTCTTTTGTGCAATGACAGAGTTTGTCACAGAATGGAGATGCAAAGTGTCTGTTACCTTTCACCACACAGGAGAGGCACACCACGGTTTCTACCACAATCCTCTACACCTTCTGTCTCAATTTGCCCGCCTCCATGGGAAAGATACCATAATCTCTGTATGTGTAATCCCTATTTTTTTTTTTAAAAAAAAAATGTTCAACAATAGTTACCTACAAAACACGACACAACCCCTTTTTTTGTAGTGGCAATGCCACCAATAGAGTGCCCCCTTCCCACAAGTAATTTCTTTAATCTAATTTTCAGTGACATTAACAAGATCTGAACTTCTGACCTGCAGGTGGTTTAATGATGTTTCTAGGCAACGAAGCTTTTTATATATCATGCTCACTCTTTGGGGTTAATTCTGAATTTGGTAGGCACGTTGCACAAGGTTTTTTATTATTATTATTTAATGGTACCTTAAGCTTCTTACTGTTTTATAGCTCTGTAAGAGAAAAGGCATTGTGGAATGCCGTTTAGCATTTGGTAATCTCTTCTTCATCTTATTGTTGCTCAACATTTGGAATGTTATGATTGTGTTATGGATGCATGGAGTGGTGAAAACCCTTAATTTTCTTTTTAAAGGAGGGAAATCTAGGCCCAAAAGGTTTGCACTGACAAATACTTTGGGGAGGGGGAGTCCCTTTAGGTCAGAGACCACCACCCAATCCCATTGAAGCTCAAATTGGCTTATTGGTTGGAAATCGATCAAACACAGTGCTTGGATCCAACTGGACATTTTTCACATCCACTTTTACTGCACCTTGCTATCTTTAAGGAGAGATATAATAAATTATCAGTGTTAAATATTTGCACAGCACTTTACTCTGCTGTAGGGAACCTTGCAACTAGGAGGGTGAAGGGATCGATGGATCCTAGCAGAGGTGAAGTCAAGAGACCACAGCATTAGAAGGTTCAGAGGAAGACGGGTTTATTTCCAAGCTATCTACATTGAGGTAGTCAGACATACAGAAACAAAACAGAAAGTAAAGGCTAGAGCTAGGAGCCCAACACACTAGCCTGCTGCTTCTAATACAATGCCACCACGAGGCTGGGAGCTGAGCCTCTGGTATTTATACCTTTTCATACTAATGATGATTGACACACCACATGATGCTTCCAGGATGGTTGAAGTCTGCCCAACACCAGACTAGCTGTCTCCAGACTGTTACTGTGTGTGTGACCAAGGCCTAGTTGACCATTTTAAATGCACATTACAATAAAGACATTTTTTAATTAAGTGCAGAGTGAAATAAATTTAACAAAGTGTATTATAAATATACGGATATAAATCCATAAATATAAATTACATTATATATTGAATCAGTATAAGAAAAACAAGGCTGAGTTACGACAAACTGCATAGCAGAGAACGATGGCTTACTTTCGTTAAACAAAGAGATCTTAGAATATATCTTGTTGAGATGTTACTTTTCTAGGTGTTATCGGATGTCCTTGTTTCTTAGCACCTCTACTTATCTGAATCAACATTGTGTCTAGGTATTTTATAGCTGACCTAGCTGTTTATATTTTCCTTAGAGACAGGACACAGGAGGGAAGGATATGTACGAAGAAGGAAGAATTGATTTTGCTTGCCAGTGCTAAGGTTTTCTTCTTCAACTCAACACATTCTATGGGTTGGTTGGGTTGTTTGCAACTCAGTGCCTTGAGTTGGTCTGGTTAGTTTAAGGTAGTGTGCCAATGCAGACAGTTGTCTTAGTTCAGCAAAAGATGTTTAATTTAATTTCAGGTAAGTGCATAATGTGGATGCAGCAAAGGAGTGTTTCTTTATTCCTATAATTAAATTTGTGCAGAAGAAAGGAAAAAAAAGAGAGAGAGAGGTTTCATGAAAGTTACTAGGGAAACAATTTCTGTCAAAGGGCCTGACCCAGCAGAAGACTTTTATCAATAACAGCAATAGCAATAGCAACAGACTTACAGACCACTTCTTAATGCTTTATAGCCCTGTCTAAGTGGCTTGCAGAGTCAGCATATTGCCTATAACAATCTGGGCCCTCATTTTACTGACTTCAGAAGGATGGAAAACTGAGTCAACCTTGAGCCAGTCAGGATCAAACTCCTGGCAGTGAGCAGAGCCAATGTGTAATACTGTAATATAACCACTGCATCAATAACAATAAAAGTTCAATCCATATATTTCTTGAGTAAAATAAGACTATATCTCTTGCTCCTAAATTCAGTGAGATGAGGACTCCCTCTCCCTCTCTGTTAATGTGCCAAGCATTAGTTTGGCTAATTATTACAACTTTTTTAACAATTTTATTTACACTAAATAAAATCCTATCCGTAGAAAGATGCAAAAGTATTAATCACATTATAAGAGCTTAAAATGCCGAAAAGAAATATTGCAATCATTTGTCCTCTGGAGAAGACAAAGGTATTAATTTAGTTGGTCCACAGTGTGTCTTGTTTTGGCAATATATCAAACCCTTGCAGCCCTATCGCTCTGAATCAATTAGAAATTAGTCACTGGGTGAATTGCATTACAAAAACTCTGATTTGTTAATGCTCCTTTCAATCTTAAAAGACTAAAAGCCGGAAAGTAATAAATACGACAGAGCAAGCAATATGTTGTTTTTATTCAGATGGATTGGAATCTATTTGCTACAGTATTTGCTTTTAATAATTTAATTTTTCAAACACTGCCGAGCGAGAGCTATAAATATTGGGTTGTGGATTTTTTTTTTTTTTCAAAAGATGGAATTTTGTTGCCAAAGAGTGGTTCAATCTCTTTGGGCAAGATTTTATGTGTGTGTGTATGTGTGTATATACACATATTAATTCAAAGTGCATTTTATTATACACTAGCCAATAATCCAGCTTCACCTGGGTATTTATGACAATCCTGCAGCCTACAATTCCCAGGGTTCTTTGCCCGATTTTCATGCCTTGCCTCTATTGGCTGGAGAGCCTCCAATTTCCATGCCTTGCCTGGTAACCATCGGCACATGCTCAGTACAGCTTGGCAATGAAATATTGGTGGGGGTGTCCACTATGGCACCCTTTTTTGGGGTGAAAAAAGGCACAAAGGCATTTGTGACCCACCACCACCAGTGTTTGTTTCCAAAGTGTGAGGTATGTGCCTGGCAAGCTTGGGGTATTGGTTTAGATTGGTATACGGGTGGAAGAGCCTATTTGGGACGTACCCACAAACACCGACACCGAACACTTTTCTTTTATAGATATAGATTATAATATATAATATTAGCCTTTTTTCATATGACAAAAGAGATGCACTTTTTTTAAAAAAAATTCCAATTTATATGCTGCGCCCTTCTCCGGAAACTCAGGGCAGCTTACAATCTTTAAGCACAATTCAATGTGCTTAGCAATAGCCTTCATTCTTTGTATATGCCTGCTT
>JANHFR010003179.1:49925-61922 GCA_032468015.1 Mimophis mahfalensis | reverse complement strand
GCCGGAGCTCGGGGAAAGCTTGCTTGACCCAGTTCCAGGAGATTATGGAGATGGGGGAGCCGGAGTCGATCTCCATTTGGCAGTCTTTCCCATCGATCTTGACCGTCGTGAAGACCTTTTCCCCCTTCTCTGTGTTGGCGTGGTCAATCGTGAGGGTGTGTGCTTCCATTCGGTCAAACTTGGCACCGCCATTAAAATGGCGCCTCTGATTCGCTCTTTTGTCCGCGGCCACCATTTTGTTTGGTGGGAAATTTCTCTCTGGGTTTTCCGCTCGGCTCACTGGGGTTTTCGCTCGGCAGGCTCATGCAATATGCCCTCGCTTGTCACAGTGGCAGCATATTGCGTCTCGGAACATGCAATGGGACCGTTGGTGGGGGCTGCCGCAGCTGGTGCAGCAGCGGCTGTTTCTCTCTGGGTTTCCCCCTTCGGTCGCGCACACGTCCTCACCGGATGCCTCATCCTCATCGGGGATGGCCTCCTCGAAGTGCACATAGGCTGCCTTTGTTGTCCCCGGGGTCGCCTTGGGTCTCTGGAGTGCGGTCGCGGAGGATGAGGATGATTCGTGTGCCTGTGCTTCATCCAGGATGATCGATAGGGTCAGCTCTTGGCGGGCTAGGAGGCGCCTTCTGAGCCGCATGTCGGTGACTCCCCGGATTACCTGCTCGATGAGGCGTTCATCAAGGTAGTTCCTGAATTCCGCCGGGATGGCAGCCGCCCGTAGCACAGCAATGAAATCGTTAATCAACTCGTCCTCTTTTTGAAAACGGTCACGGAACTCTATTCTGTGAATACTTGGAGGGAGTCGGAGAGTAATGCTTCTTAAGCGCCATCTGCAGGGTCGTCCAGGAGACGGACATTACTGAAGTTGGGGCTACCAGAGCCTTGGCGATGTTATATATGGTGCTGCCGCAGTAGGTCAGGAAAAACGCCTTTTTCCTGTCATCAGGAATGCCGCTGAGCTCAGTGGCTAGGAGGGAACACTTGAAGCGGTTCATGTAGTCCTCCCATTTCTCTGTCTTCCGCTGGAACGGTGGGGGAGCGGAATAGGTAGCCATAGTGTGGCTCGTTGGCTCTGGACTCACTGGGTCGTGCTGGTTCGTGCCTCAAAATCCCACCCTCGTCGCCAGTGTTGGATCCGAAGATCAGACGTGGGAATGAGGACTCGGGAAGCCAAGAGTGATTCAACGCAACAGCTCTTTAATGCATAGTGAGATCCCAGCAAATGGCTGGGGAAACTCTGCTCCTTTTATACTGTCTAGCCCAGCCCATAAGCCAATGGGCTGGCAAGGATTTCCCACCGAAATAATTCGAATATTTAACAAAAATATTAAAAGAAAAACAAAACATGTAACAAGATGTTGAATTTTTCCTGCAGATCTTAAGATCCTGCGTTGCTGGCTGTGGAATTCTGGGATTTGAAGTCCACGCAACTTCAAACTGCCAAGGTTGAGAAACACTGTCTTAATGGCTAAGCAGGTTAGCACTGCAAAGAGTATCAGATTCCTTGGACAATCAATGCTCCAGAGCCTTCAGGGCTTTAAAGGCCGGTATAGCAAGATCTATTTGTTGGTGAATTACATAGACACATCCATGGGAGATCAGGGCACAGTACAGGTGTAACTTGCTATTACAGCCAACTTCCAGAAGTTTTATTAATGTTCCAGACAGTTTACCCTACCGCCATGGACTTTGTGTAGCTTTCTAGACCCATCAAGGTTGATTAGTGCTGCCACCTAGCTGAACCACACTGAAACTTTACACTGTGCTCAGTAAGCAATATATAACAAGAATACCTCTCTTAAGATGGGGATCGTACGATGCCTAGACTTTACAGATTAACAGCCTAACTGTGACATTTCATATCAATACCCGGACATTTCTCAGGATGCTATAGAGAGCTGCTACTCTATATTACTCCTATAAAAAAGAAAAGTGAATGGATAAAAAAGAAAATCTTTAAATCTCATGGAAAGCATGTATTACAAATATTTTACAAGCTGTACCCTCAGATTCATTTCGCTTACTTATATTTATCGCTTGAGAGCCAATATTGATAATTTGCACTGGTAATTTTACTTCAAAAAAACCCTCCCTCTGAATCAGAAAGTAAAATCTGAGATCTATTTGTGCCAAACCGGGGGAGGGAGGGGACTCTATTTTGTTTATAAATACATCCATAGTATATCAGTAGTTTAAGGCAATGTAAAAGATTTGTACTTATCACCATTTAAAACAGGATTGTTACACTCTATGACTGACAGGGGAATTAAAAGATTTGTAGTAGCTAAGAAGTTGTTAGAAATGTTAATGGAATCACTTGATCTTTTCTTCCTTCTGCCACAGAAACTCTTCCTGCCAGGAAATTGTCTTACAGTGTTCACAGAAATGTTTTGAAGGGATAAAATCCATGGTCTTTTGTACAAAGAAATTAGAAATGTAGACAAGGAAAGATGAGCTATTTAGAAAAGCAGGAGAATACTTGACTGGCCTATGGAAACTCTGGGTTTAAGGCAGCTCCATATTCATCGTTGGCATGTAAAGCTCAGGAGACCAACAAATGCTGAAGAGCAAATGGCCCACGGGCCCTTAAACATCACTGATGCAAGCCACGTTCCAGGATATGGATATGTGACCCAAATCTCTATAATTAAAGGCTGTCTCACCAAAGCTTCACTTAAAGATTTTAAGAGAGCAAAAGTGGGAGAACAAGATTATTCCCCTGGTGTGGAAAGACCATCGTATCAAGAGAAAACAGGATCTGCTACCCCTTCTTGGCCAACAGCAGTGCTAGTCTCATCCTATGGCTGGTCTACAAGGTCCTCTAAAGAGTTCTCAGAACTGTATTTTGGGAGGTGACTGTGACACCACCCAACTCCTAGCTTTAGGAATTATTCTTTGATTGTAACCACCTAATTAATTAATGCTTGTGATGTGTGGCCATGGTGAACATAAAACAGCCTCTTCTGAGTCCATAGACAAAACCCAATTTGTTCCCTACCCTGGCTTCCCATTCATTTTATTTACTGACAGCTGCTCCTAAGCCTTGAGGTTCTCTGTCAGTCATTAATATCATTCATTTTGACAGCAGTGACATAATGTACATTTTTGAAATGCAGGGGTGATTATGTCAAACCCCCCAAGTTACAATTAAAGACAATAATCTAAATGTGATTGATATTCAAAGGTGTTCACCCCTCTGAAATGCAGACATGCAAGCATTTAATTTAGCACACAACCAAATCCCAATTATGGTGTTATGTAAATCAATATTTGTTTGTTTTAGTGTTGCATTACCTCAACTGTGGTAAATGCTACCAGGAAAGTAGTATCACACAGCTTTAAAATGCAGTGGTGCAATTTAAAGCAAAGAGAGAACTAAGAGGACATGAAACCTTTATATGATTTGGTGTTTTGCCATCAGCCAAAAAACCAGGGAAACAATGGCTGGTTGCCACTGCAAACAATACAAACAACAACTGGAAAATGCAAAATGCAAGAGTACAAGAGGAAGAAAAGAATGAATGCCAAACTTTCTTTCAGATACAAATAGTTTATCTAAAAAAAACTTTTAAGGAAAAGTCAACATTCACTACCTTCAGTGAATATCAAACCTGAGGTAGAATTTTGAATATTTTCAAACACCATAGAATGTTGTTTTTCTGCAATTTGGAAACTCCTTTTTCTTCATATTTGCATTGAAGTGCATAAAGTGAATGTAAAGAAATCCACTGTGGTCCACATTGTGAATTTCAGATGCTTATATAGGAATGCAAGACCATTTTCATCTACAAAATTACTGCAAATGGTTTTTTAAAGGGTATCGGTAAAACGCCAATTTCAATCCCCTTCTTTAAGAATGTATAAAATTGAAAGTGTGTAACAGTGTTCAAGGAGGTCTGGGTGGAGACAATACAATGGCAGTTAGGAAGAGATATTTAACACAATTTTCAGATGCCAAAATAATTTGATCAGCTTAGCTTCAACAAGGAGCATCATCTGCATTTCTGTTTTAGGCAGCAAAATGTTTTGAGTCGGTCATACCTTGCCAGAATACCAAGGCAAAGAAGCCTAAAGGGGTTCTTCAATACCACCTCTCCCTCTTTCTTATGCAACTTATCCAAACTTCCCCCTTCCAAATGCTGAGAAACTAGACGGCAGCAAGATTAGTTTATGCACAAAAATGGAAGGACATTCTGATTCCCTCAATGGACGAATACCTGCAGAAGCTGGTGGAGTTAGCAGAGATGGTTAAATTGACTGCTTTGATTAAAGAAAAAAAAGACAGCTAATTTTGTTTCTACTTGGAAACCTCTTCTGGACTTGGTGCTTGAGGTGGAAAAAAATGAAACTTTGATTTTGAGTTTTACCAGTTGGGTAGGTTTGTTGTTATAGAACGGCTAGTTTAGACTATTATGTAAAAGTAAAAAAAAGTTGAGGTTTGATGTTTTATAGTATTCTACTGCACTAAAGGGAGTCAGAAATCAACGTCTTTTCTTTTTCCCTTCTTTTCCTTCCCTTCCCTATTTTTCCTATTATTTGCTTTTGTATTTTTGTATTTTATATTATAAACTAAATAAAAAATAAAAATGCTGGAAAGCTAGATCACAGAGGGTTCTTGCTCTTTGAACACCACTGCCACCAATCTTTTGTCAGGCTACAGACTCTGGCCTGAAATGCCCTTGAGTTGTTATGGGGACATTAACCTAAATAGGTATTTTTTCTATCAGCTGTACCATCCCACATAATCATTGGAGTAGTAACACAGATATGGGTGAACCATGCTAAGGTGAAACAAGGCTGTTCCTACTGCTCTGGGGAAAAATATACTAAGTGTATACTGGATTCTGATTTAGTTTTTAAATTAGAAAGAAAACAGAGAAATGGCAGTTAATTATTACTGAAGATAAAATATTTTTTTTCAGAAATCTACTTTGCCAGTGAATTGTGGTGGAGGAAGGAGACAGATGGGAGAGGCCCTTGAGCGGCTCAAAATGACAACCACATTGAAAACTAAAAGATGCTGAAATGTCTTCGAACACACTTTCCCTGACATTTCCACACAATGAAATGTAAGGGTCAATGGTACTGAAACAAACAAGCAGTTTCACTCATTTGCACCTATGAAAGCAAGCGACCCTAGCCATTGTTGTCATTTTAGGCCCTTTTTGTTCTTAATATCCAAACACAGCAGCCTTTTTTATTTTATTTTGAAAAAAAAATTACTGCAGCCACCTCACTTGCATTTTCCTTTTCTTTGGCATTTTCACTTCATAAAAGCTGCAGTCAATGTGTTTTTGTGTGTGGTGAGAAGGGATGACATTTCCAGTGGTGGTCTTGTCCACATTCTACATTGGTGGCTCAAGTAGTCTCAGGATTAGGTCTTTGTGTGCAATGAAAGGATATGAAAAGTCAGTTATTTAAACTCAGTCAAGCTGTTGATTTTGGGGAGGGAAAAGGGGGCTTTTCAATTCACCAGCTTCAATAAATCACTGGCCTTTTCTTTCTCATCCAAGGGCAGCTGCAGATAGCACACAATGTTCCCCCAGAAACAAAACAGAATCTTAAGATATTTTTTTTAATGCAACATTTAAAAAAGGCAGGAACATAAATTAAAGTTAACAGATGTATATTTCCAAACGTTCTACAAAACCCTCCAGTCGCTCTGCTGCATTAAGGAGAATTTGAAAATGCTCTGCAAGGCACGGTTAACAGTTTTAGAAAGAAACATACCCATACAGTGTTTAAGACAGGAAGTGAAAAAAAAGAGGGAGGAAAACATGTGTATAAAAAAAAAGGAAAGAAATGGGAAGAAAAGATTTTGATTAGCACATTTGGCATAATTTATCAGTGAATAATTTTTTTTAAATGGCAATATAGTCAAAAGGATTACTCTACTCTTAAATTTCTACAACTCCAGTTCTTTTAAAATATTTAAGCTTGCAATCCTGAAAAAGATTAAACACTGTGGGATTTGTCTCTGGCTAAGGATACATAGAATTGCACTGTGCGTGTAGCAATTTTAATAGCATTTTGCAAAGCACAACAAAATAACTAAAAAGTAGAGCCATCAACTCCAAGGAAATTTACTCTTTAGTCATCATTTTCAGCAATATATATTATCATGTAAATAAATCAGTACCCTTTCAAAAAGACTGCTAGAAGGTCACAGCAATACTGTAGTATTTACTGCACAGTTGGGTGATGGGGAAAATTTTTCCTCCAGTCTATACAGATATAGTTCTGCAAAACTAAAATGTTCAATTGCTAGAAAAGCAGGGGGGAAAATGCAATGCTTCTAAATGACCCTACCACAACTTGGAAAATGAACCACTTCTTCCATGCAAATCGCCTCAAGAAAAGCTTCTGCACACAAAGTGTGAGGAACTGGTCACAGCATTGTTTATCGAGTTTCACTTGATTCCTCCTGACAACCATTTGAACAATGACTATTGGGAAATGTCTCTCAAATTGTCAACAACAATAGCAAAGGCTCAGTGCTTTTATTCTCAGTTAATACTGATTCCCCCCCTTTTTTTTTAAAGAAAGAGAAAATATTTCTTCCTGAAGGGATTAGAGGTTCTCTTATAAAGGACACCTGCAAACAAAACAAATGACAAAAGATCTTTATCATATTCAATAATAGGGATCCATTGTACAAAGCTGGGCTTCTCCAGACACAAATAAACCAGAAGCCCTTCACAATTCAACTAAAATGCTTCAGCTAAATCAATGCTGCCCACAATTAAGAGAAGGAATTTTTTTAAGGAGGGAATATATAAACTGAAAGCTGGCAACATCCCATTTACTTTCTCACGCATCTGAAATCACTTCAGAAGTATGGTTACAAAGGAGAAGATTTAAGAATTATTATGTTTTTTCACTGACACAAAAATCAGGAAGGAAACTGTGAAGAAATTCATCCTTGTCATATCTATTCAGAGCCCTCTTTAAGCGAGTAGGCTAGGCATGTAACTGTTACCGATCAGTCTACGCTTCTTAAAAAGAACCACCTGAAAACGACTCCACACTAGCATTAAGTCTGGAGGGTCTTTAATTACTTCACCTGAGGTAAATAAAAAAATAAAGATTTTGTGCTAGAAAAGGGAACATGGGATTCATTTATGATCTCTTAATCTAGGAGAGACACTTGGTCCTTAGGTTGATGGAGTAAACTGACTAAAATTAATAGGATTAAAATTATCCTGGCACTAATTGTTCAAGCATGCATTGGATCATTAAATCAAGCACACATCAGGAAAAGACAATTCATTGGAAGACGAAACTAATCCTTGCATTGTATCTTAGAGTGTACAATGCAGAATTGCTAACAGCAGGAACTATTGGCATAAAAAAATCAGGGGCTCCTTTGCTAAGCCTAAAGTTTTTTTTAGGATTGTTGCATCATTTTCCTAGATTGTAAATTTTGGAGGAGATACCAATATGAAGTAAAGTCAATTATGCCCAACAAGCATTGATGTGATTGAAGAGATCATTGTGTCCTACAGACTAAGGCCTTCTTACTACATAATACTGTGCTTTCATGTCTGAAGAAGCCCATATCTGAAATGAAATAAAATGGCCATGATCCCATCTGTAGTTCACTGCAAAGGGATGATTTTCTTGTATAATATATGAGTTTTAGAATTCAGCATACTGTGTTACGACCACTCAAAAAGAAAAGGAGCTTATAAGGCAGATTTCTACAAAGGAATACTTTTCTAAAATCTGTTGGACTGGAGTTTTAAAAAGCAAAGCTAAAACTTCCAGAAAATGTTGAGCTTTTCCCCCTCTTCTATTACTATAGACACAAAACTAATTTTATTTAAAAACAAGGAAAACAACAGAAGTCAAGTCTCAACAGACTACTGGTAATGGCCATGAATATGTAACTATTCAATGCACAGATGATTTAATGTCTTTTGAATCTATTGCTAGATCACTGGCTAACGTTGGACATAAATGTGGTGATGGAAGAACTGTTAATTTTATTAATGCAACTACATTCACTATCAATATGGCCCACCTTTCAGATAAATATGAACATACAGGTAAAACATTGTCTGGGTACATGGTAATATCTTGATGTCACTAGTAAACTCTTCATTGAGTTCACTTAACTCCTGATAAGAATATGTCCACGTTTGTGTTGTTATTTATTTATTATTTATTTATTATTAGTATTTATATACCGCCCTTCTCCCCTAGGGACTCAGGGCAGTGTACAGGGCATTAAAATAAAACCGATACAAAAGTTAAAAAGGATTAAATCGATCAAGCCCTAACAAACAACAATAAAATTTAAAACAAACACACACCCCTCAGTCCAGGCCAGCCAGTGTAAATAGGTACGTTTTCAATTCCTTGCGGAAAGTGCAGAGGTCTGGGGCCATCCGCAACTCTACTGGAAGTAGAGTTGTGGCGCCCCAACTGAGAATGCCCTCCCCCTAGGAGCTGCCCTCTGGCACTCCGTGACTGACGGGACCCGAAGGAGACCCTCCCTATGGGAGCGAACCGGATGGTGGGAAGATGATGCCGGCAGCAGGTGTCCCCTTAGATATTCCGGTCCCAAGTCATTTAGGGCTTTATCTTGGCAGCAATATGAAAATGGTTTGCCACTGCAATCTTCAGGACTGATTTCCCATCCAAGAGTAATTAAGTTCTATTCTGCTTAGTCCAGTGTTTCTCAACCTTGGCCGTTTGAAGATGCGTGGACTTCAACTCCCAGAATTCCCCAGCCAAGGTTGAGAAACACTGGCTTAGCCCTTTGAGCTCAAGCACTAGACTGTTCTCACCAGCTGAGAGCTTAAGAACTGTGAAGGTCTTCCAGACAAGACCCTATCATAAGTGGGAAAATAAATTCATGTGTTGTGCTTCCTACAGTTTCCAGAAAAGACATTTGAGACTCTCCTGAAACCCAAATATTTTGCCACAGATTAATCCAGTAACTACTTCCTTGATACAAACATCGTTTATACTTAAGAGAACCTTTTTGTATTTATAATACTTCTTTCTTTTGTTTCCATTGAAGCTATTATTTTCAGAAGTATTATTACTAATCTCTTCTTTGTAAATAACCACACCTATTTCAATCCCAAACAGCTATAGTAAACATTGGCTTCTTTGAGGAAGTACATGCATAATTAGGTTAATCGGTGCTATCTTTTCATGTGAGCTGATTGTTCCTTTACTGTGGATATGTTTCATAACACTGCAGAAAGCTTGCCAAATGTCTTAAAGGCAAACCAGGTACAACTTACCAAGCATTAAACTACTACATACTGAAACCCTGACATAATGGTAAACTGTTAAGAGCCACTCCTCCCAGCCACTTATTACTCATTTCTTCTCCCCAGTCACTACCACTTGTTCTACAGTTTTGGACTACACCCTTCTCAAACAAGTAATTTCACTAAATTTATTACACACACACACACATACACACGTGTGTGTCATCAAGACTTAGGATACCCCAAACCCAAATCTGCAAGAGTCCACTCTTAGATTACCTGTACAAAGTCCAAGAATGTTAGTGGCAACAAGTCGTCCAAATGGCCAATATCTTTGGAGAAACGATTTAGGATTCTTCCTATAAGAAAAGAACAAAACTGAGGGTTATTTGACAAAAAATGGAAAAAAGTTCATTTTTCACCATTTTAAAAAATGAGAATGAAGAAAAGAAGTGTGAACCTCAGCTTGGAAATACATCTCACTGTATTTGTTCCCCTGAGAGAGATGTCTTCAAGACTAAAGACTTATAGAAGTTCAAGTCAACCTGACAATCAAGTTAAATAACAATTGTTATATTAGCCACTTCCAACTGTTCCAAATAATCAGGATACACATGCAATAAATACATTTCCAGCTCAAACTAATTTAAATCTGTGCAGAATAATACATTTTGTTCAATGGTCTAAATCAGGTGTGTCAAACTCGCATCATCACAGCAGAGTCACATGACATATAGGGACTTTTTTCCCCTTTGCTAAACTCGGGGATGGGCCAGCACGTGACGCATCTGGACACGAGTTTGACACCCCTGGCCTAAATTATTCTTTAACGTTCAATAATTAATTTTTATAGTAATCAAAATTTTAAGATGATTGTTAAATAAGAAAATAAATCATACATCTACTGTCTCTTTTGGTAGTGATAGACCTTTTAGTAAGTCTGAAAGTATTTATACATTATATAGGCAACTAAACTGTAAGGTATACATCTTTGCTACAGATATTTCTGAAATCATTTTTAATAGTTTGATTAATGAAAATAAGTTCCAGGAATGAATAGATATCCACCATGCAAGCCCAGCTCAACTAGACTAATGGGCTAATGGACTTGGCCTAACCTACTATCAGTGAATGAGACACAGATTTCTTCTGTGAATGAATAACATTTCTGATGAAATTAGAAGCCCTTATTCATTAAAACTACAACCCTATTTTTAATTGCTTGGAAATATTCCTTTAAATTTGTTGTGAGAAAGTAGAACTTTGGAGAAGCATGTTAACATTTCTGCAAGGCTATGCAGATCTCTCAAAACACTGACTAGTTAATACCAAGCTTCATCTCCATGGGTGGTGAGTTCCCCCTCCTGTGATGTGATCAAGCAGAGGTTAGACAACCATCTGGTCTGGGATGCTAATCTGGATTCCTGGATGAGCAGGAATTCCCAGTTCAAACCCTGAGCACAGAATTGAACTCAGTGACCTAGACAGCCCTTTCCAATCATATTTATACCAAGGAAATGCTCAGAGAACATACTACATCAAAATTATTACAACTTAATAAGAAGACAGGAGCAGTTACTTGTGTCTATGTTGACCGTTTCCCCCATCAGTGATGTTTGCTGTGCACATTTGAAATGATTTTTTCAAGTTGGCCATTCTTGGAGAGATTTGTGTTGTCAAGTGGTGGTGCCTCAAAGCTGTAGGAAGATCTTCATTTTCCTGCCTCAATGACGAATGATGTAAGCTAACAACTCTGATGGACCTAACCAACCTCTGTGAGACTTATGCAAAGATAAGACTGGTCCAAAACAAACCGAATCTTTAACTAAGTGTTCACACAAGTGGTCTTTGTTATCATTCTGAATTGAATGAAAGGAAGTCATCATGCTGACACGTAGCATAATAGATGGCTTGGCTTATGAAATAAGTGAAATGTTGGTTGCTTGTTCACTCAGATTCCCTTTATGTATCAGTAGAACATTCAAAGGATCTGAAAGATGACACAATGCTGTTGGACGGAATAAATAATAATTATGAATGGACACAATATTGTGGAAAGGCTGGGAGTAGAGGTTATGTTCAGGACATTTTTCAGAGAAAGTACCTACAGGATACTCTTGCAATGTCAGGTAACTAATTGCAATGGAATATGCACATTTGCCACAAAGACATCACAAAAACATACAAAATACAATTTTAAAAAATCTTAGTACATTCTTTCAGATTTAGAACAGCTATTCTGATTAGTTCCAGGTCGGATGAATTATTTAAATTGCAAAACTTAGAGAATAGGAATTTTATGCCTTGAATTTCTTGACAAGGAATTCAAATTCAAATGTGAATTCAAATATCAATCAATTGAAAACAATTCAGACAACCAAGGAAGGCTTACTGAGACAACTAACAATCTCTCTTTAAGTTGCATGATGAAGAGTGCACTCTAAAAGGCAAAGTTAGAACAAAGAACAAAGCAGTACCATTTAAATTTCATGGAATTAGATTTAGATTTAAATTTAATCAAATTAAGGATATATAATGAAATGAATGCATTATATGTATCTTACATTTACAGCCTTCCTTTTCTGGTACAGTTAATATAATTAGAATCCATGTATAGTTCTTCTGTTTTCATTTTCTTCTGTTCCATTAAGAATGACAATTCCTCATCTTTTGCAAAGGTTCTAGGCCAGTGTTTCTCAACCTTGGCCGTTTGAAGACGCGTGGACTTCAACTCCACGCATCTTCAAACGGCCACGGTTGAAAAACACTG
>JANHFR010003179.1:39582-49825 GCA_032468015.1 Mimophis mahfalensis | reverse complement strand
ACGCGTGGACTTCAACTCCACGCATCTTCAAACGGCCACGGTTGAAAAACACTGTTCTAGGCCCACACAGATGATAAGCCAGTTAGATAGTGGGAAGATTTCTTTTTCTGTTACTCAAATGTTGTGCCTTCTAGATGTAGGGATTACAACAAGATGAATTCCTAGTCATCATATTTGGAAATTCCTGTTCTCTAATTTCTGTTTGCATGGTAGAGTAGATATACTGTACGGCCACATTTCTACTGTTTAGAAGATTTATCACCTAATAGCTAATAGTATGGTATGGCAAATTATAAGCTGATTAGTTTTCATATTAGCCTGAGGTTCTTACTTTTCATGATTTCAAAAAAAAACCTCAACTTTTTCAAATATATGAATTTGTTAACTTCTACTAATGTTTACTGGCATGCGTAAGACTTAATCTGAGTCACTTTAGGCATAAACTCTAGAACAGATAATAGGGATGATGATCGCCATTGCCATCATCTTGAATTAATTTACTCCAACAAAAGGCCTCTTTATTGAAATTTATGGGCTGTTGTGTACATCCTGGTCCAGCGCAGATTTGTAGATAGGCTTCCCAGTCCAGCAACGAGAGTGTATCATCATCATCATAAACTTTTAATGTCCCCATAATCCCTTGCAGGGTGGAATCTGGGCAATGGAATGGGGCTGAGTAATTGATTACTGGCTGGATGCCCTTCCTGTTGCCAATGCAGCGTTATATTCAGCAGATATATTCTCATCATGCCCACAGAGAGAAATATTAGCCTCTACCTAGGATCGAACTCACAAGTGCCTGATTGTGAGGCAAGAGCTCCACCTCTAGGCCACTGCACCACCCAGCAATGAGAGTATCTGATTGGCCCAAATTCTCCCACCCAGCTTTCATGCTAAGGGCGGACTATCAGCACATTAACTACTATGGGACAGAAACACACACACATACACAAACATACATAGACACACAAAACAACTATAAGGACTAAAAAAAGCAAAACTATAAACATATACAGCAACTTTATGCATCTTCGTGATTGTTTCTGCTTTCTTCCTCTCTGTTATTCATGCAGGTCAATAATATATAATCAACTATAATAAAACACAGAGATATATTAAATACCATGTATTACATATTGCTTCTTGAGGTGTATGGAAAAACTGCGAACCACAAGCTGGGCTGTGGAATATGGGATAAAGGTCCATAATGCAAAGCATGTCAGACTTTGTTTCCAATTTTTTTCACAACGACCTATTTCATTCTCCTTTTGAAGAGGGTGGGATTTTTTTTTCCTTTACCAATTTATTACCTCCTCCATAAACTTTTCAAAGCTCGCAATAAATACAGGTTACAAGATAAACACTGTAAAACCTCTGTCTTGGCTCTCTAACCCAAACTAGTATGGCATAAAGTAACATCTAAAGTTATGAGAACTGCTAATGAGTGCCAGAATAATATAATTTTGCTTCAGAGCCAAGCCAGTATCAAGCCTAGCCAATAGCTGTCCTAATCATTTCCAAAAGGAAGATTATTTATATGCAATATTCCCATTTTAAAGTGACTACTTAGTTCTCATGGGTAATCAAGTTGCTAATCAACTCCAACAAACTGTAGCTTTGATGTCGGGCTTGCAATGTTTTGTTAAGTAATGCAGTATTTTAAAAAGAATGTTTGCCAGAAATTCTGGTAGGGAAAAATGGTTTTGCTTTAAAAATCAAGGGAATGGGAATTATTCAGCCTAGAAAAATGATCCATTAAAAAAAAAAAAGTGAACAGCCCTTTTAATCTGACTAATTCACGTGTTAATTTTTGGAACGATGAGTAGAGGCATATGATTTGGAAAGGACTGGTACATGAGCACAATTATAAATACGAATGTAGCAGGGATTCAGTGATACATCATTTGGAAAGCTTCGCTCTAGAGCCAGATAACAATTTTGCAACTGTTTTGCTTAACAAAACAGGCCTATCTTTTGTAAACTTGCAGCATGTAATAAAAACTCTACCAAGAAGACCATGGGCCTTTCTGGAATTACACCCCTTAGCAGAGAGGGGTATCCAAGGGGGTGCATTTATTCATTTCCTAAACATACTTGAATGTTGCTGCAATTAAAAACAAATATTGTTGGCACACATAAAATATGTAATACAAATCCTGCATATATATTTTTTAAAAAAATACTACAATGCTAGAGTAAAAAATATTGGAACAGCACTCCAAATCAGAGGAGGATCTCTCAAAAGATCCGATCTTTAGAAGCTTGCAAAAAAACAACAAAGAGGGAGTCAGCCTGATCTTCACAGGGAGTATGTTCCATAACATTCCTCGACTTACAACCATTCGTTTAGTGAACATTTGAAGTTACAACAGCTTTGAAAAAGGCAACTTGACCATGTTTCACACTTATGAGCATGGCAGCATCCCCAATTTCCCATGGTCACGTGATCAAAACTTAATTTGCTTGACAACTGGCATGTATTTATGACAGTTGCACTGTCCCACGGTCATGTGATCACCATTTGTAACCTTCCCAGCTGGCTTCTGACAAGTAAAGTCAATAGGGGAAGCCTGGTTCACTTAATGGCTGAAGTGATTCACTTAAGAACAGAAGCAAAAATGATTGTAAACTCACTTAACAATTGAAATATGTTTGAATATTAGCAGCTCGGTTTGGTAGTTAGGTTGTTGGCTTGAGCTCCGAGTTTGGCAACTTGGTTCCAAACGTTTCATCACCATTTGAGGAAACATCGAATTGTGCTTCTCTGTCAGTGTTTAAAAGCCTTATGTACTGACAGAGAAGCACAATTCAAAATGCACTGATGATGTCTCCTCGAATGGTGACAAAACATTTGCAACCAAGTTGCCAAGTTCGGAGCTCAAACCAACAGACTCACTTAACAATTGTCTTGCTTGGCAACATAAATTGTGGGCTCTATTGTGGTCTAAGATAAGGACTAGTGGTGGGATTCAAAAAATCCCACCACCAGTTCGCTAAATTATGGGGGGGGCACGCACACACCCCCAAGCTTCTGTACATGCGCACAAGCCGGGCAAGCCAAGCCGGCTTTCTCATTGTTCTGCTGTTCGGTGTGGGCTTTGGGTGAAGAAGGAGGCGCCGGTAAGTGCCTCCTTCTCTACCCGCAGCCCACACCGAACAATGGAGCAATGAGAAACCGTGGCTTGGCTTGTGTGTGCATGCAGGCGCACAGCTTTTGGAGCTGGTCCACTGTTCCTGATGTGTATTTCTGCTCTTCAGAGCAGCGTAGAAGCTTTTCCAAAGAGCAGAAATATGTGGGAACAGTGGGCCAGCTCCAAAAGCCATGCGCCTGCATGCACACACAAGCCAAGCCACGCTTTCTCATTGCTCCAGCTTATCAGCGCCTCCTTCTCCACCCAAAGCCCATACCGAAAGGCGGAACAATGAGAAAGCCAGCAGGCACACAGCTTCTGAAGCTGAGGGAACGCGGTGTTCCCCCAGAAATAGATGGGAACAGCACATTCCCTCGCCTTCAAAAGCGGAGCTCTGCTGATTCGTGTGGCTGCTAGTTCTGCCGCACGAATCAGCAGAGCTTAAAAAGAGGAAAGGGCAGGGGTGGGGGCAGATAGAGGGGGCAGCCATGGGTGGTTTTTGCTAGTTCGGTGAACCACCCCTAATCAACACTACCGGTTCGGCCAAACCGGGCCAAACCGGTAGGATACCACCTCTAACAAGAACTACTTGACTCAGGCCATACCCACAGAAATGTGAGACTTGTAGCAATTTCTAGATCCAATCAAAGGGGCCAAAATAACTGGAGAAGATGAGCCTGTAGGTGTCTAGCTGCCAATGGACTCCTTTGCAAAAACAATGCTCCCAGTGACAGGAACTCAAAAGTACATGGACTGTGACATTTTGAAACTGTGGTTTCTGAATATTCTTTAAAGGCAGCTCCAGGCAGCTCTGGGCAGCTCCAGGCAGCTCTGGGCAGCTACTGCTTTATAGCAGTAGCTGCCCAGATGAACTATAGTAGTGCTACACAACCTTGACAAGATGTAGGGATATCAGTTCCCAGAATTCTCCAGCCAGCAAGGTTGAGGAACATTGATCTACAGTAGTGGCCCCCAATCTTTGGGGCACCAGGGACTGGTTCTGTGGAGAGAGGTTTTTCTGTGGAGCGGACAGGGCAGGGTTTCATGTGCTGCCTGCATCCCACGGATGGGTCTTTGCTTGTTTGTGTGGACCAGTTACTGGTATGCCACAGACTATGGCACGGACTGTGTGTTGAGGACCTCTGGTCTACAGAATACCACAAAGAGACCTTTGATGTTTACATTTATTATGATTTTGAGAAACCGTAACGCACCAAGAGAATGTTTATAATTCAATGGGTTAAAATAGAATATAGGGAATGGCCATCAACTTCTCCATACTGCTGTAACATTTCAACCCAAGGAAACATTTCATCTGTACCCCCCTACCTTATTAATATGACATGATATACTAAAGAGATTCAAAATCCTTTTGATCAACCCAAATCTACTCCAGTGGTCCATGAAAAAGGAAAAGGGGAGATGACACACGTCACTATGACTTTACTATAAAGGTTGAACAACACATGGTTTAAGTATCAGAAGACCTCTCAGGATCAAAAGTTTTCACATTTCACATTAAACATTTATAATGGAGAAATTATCACTAAAATACTAGTTTGCCACTGACAACACAGGAGATGCATATTGCTCTTTAAAACTAGAAAACATTTGACACATAAATTGTGTCAAATTACAAAAAGAGTCAGGAGAATTATATCCCATTACATTTCAGTGTGCTTAATCCCAGAATATATACATTCCTAATACTTTTAGGGTGTTTTCAAACTCTTTGTTTCTCTTGTACAAAGAACGTTAGTTTTTACAAGGAATATATTAATTCCAGAGATCTTAATACTATCACAGTAAATAATATGGCTGGAACACACACACACACACACACACACACACACAGGGAGAGAGAGAGAGAGAGAGGAGAGAGTGTGTGTGTGTATTTGAGATGTCTACCTAAGTAATTAAATACCTCTCCAATGTCCATTAATCATAGTTAAATAAGGGTCCGCAAAGTTCTATGTACATATTTGGGACTATGCTACAGTCAAATACTTTGCCGTATCTAAGTTAAACAATGATTCATTAAACCTCCCTCTATATATAATAGTTAGGGCAAACTTGAAGTGAAAGGATCGAAACGCTTTTGTTCTTCATAAAGGAAACAGTATGTGATATTTTTTTCTTACAAGCTCTGTAAATTGCTTTAATTGCTGGAATCAGAAGGTGCTCAGGTGGTTTCACATCCATGCCTGGCTTTTGCAGCTGTCTGTTGACACTTGAGAGTGGATGTTCAATCTTTCCTTCCAAATAGGAAACACACATCACAAACGAATCACCTTCTTCAAAATGTTCATTCATGCTTTCTCATCAAAGGATCCAATAAAAGCTACCATTCAACTCTTGAGTACTAAAGTTTAAAAGCTGAGCAAAAAACCCATCAAATTATCAGTCTGATGGGCTTATATGTGGTCCAACAAACTACACCCATTTTTACCATCTTCTTCCCTATGTCCAGTTTGTCACATCAGCATTTTCGGTAATGTTAGAACCTGTTGGGAAACACCTAGCCAGGAAGGGGAGAGGCCTCAGGCACAGAAGCAACTTCTAGTCCTTGTGCAGTCGCAAGAAATCCAGAAGTGACACCCCTTCCCCAAGCTCCATATGGAACCTTATCTGTTCCCAGGCTGAGGCTGCCAGTCTGGGAAGATTCCTGCGTAATAGGCACAATACAATGAAGTAGAAAGTATGGGCATGTGTTGCTTGTGCCTTAAAGCAGCCTATAGTATGGTTGGAATACTTTCTCCAAATTAATACCGAAAAGTGGGCATTTCCTACCCAATTCAATAACATTAACAAAATCAACTCAGCTAAACCTTTCATTCCAGATAACTATGCTGCCCAGAGTTGTTATGGATAGCAAGATATAGACAGCATATACATTTAATAAGAAAATAACAATAAACGACCAAGGTTAATGAAAGGTATGAAACCATAGGAGCCTTTGCTTCCACCAACCAAATATTACACTACTATTATTTTTTGGCAACACATGTGTCACAATATATGACTAAACATGACTTTTTTTTATTCCTGAAACAGACCCCCAAAATTATGGAGAATTTCTTGTTGCACCCATAATCCAGCCTTTCATCTGACCCCTTGACTGGTCCTTGTTGCCCAGCCCCTCAAGGTCATACCCAACTACCATACCACATACTTACAATAGTAAGTATTGCATTTCCTTATTCTGGCGCTCTTGCCAAACCAGAATTAAAGTTCCCAGAATTCCCCCAGCCCAGTCAGCTGCATCTAGATCCGTGATGGTGAACCTATGGCACACGTGTCAAAAGTGACATGCAGAGCCATCTCTCTGGGCACACTAGCCATCGCCTATTGCTCTCCGGGGTTCTGATCCATGCATGCACACCAGCCAGCTGGTCTTTGCACACACAGGAGTGCCAGAACCCGAAGCACATGGCAGGAAGGTGAGCTTCCAGTTTCTGGTGCAAGCATGAGTGCCGGCTGGCTGGTCTTCGCATGCATATGCATGCCAGAAACCAGAAGACCAGGTGGCTGGTGTGCATGTGTGTGCTAGAAACTGGAAGCTCAGCTTCTTGGCATGTGCATACATGCCGGGGAGCTCTTCCAGTTTCCAACGCTTCCACATGCGTGTACCAGAGAGCTTCCCTTCCAGTTTCCGGTGCTCCCCCACACATGTGCACGCTCCCATTTCACCAGCACTGATCTAGATGGTTCCAGATTAGGGAAGGTTGGTTGCAGAGGAAAATTTGAATAGTTTTTTCTACTGTATGTCCATTCTTCTCTAAGAGAAACTGGTGCAGGGGAGGGATACATCACTAAAATGTTTTTATTGCTACTTTAAGCATTTTCCAGTTTTCAAGGCAATGACAAATAATTGAATTTGTCCATATCAATTGCTGACAGAAAACACACCCCACAGCAATGCTAGTGAAGTTCAACGCAGTACAATCATTAAATCATCAAAACCATTAAAATTGGGTTTCAAGCAATGAAAGGAAACCAAGTTTCGTTTCTGAAAAAAAAATAGAGAAAACTAAAAATATGTATGTATGTATCTTGAATGCTTGACAATTACTGATCTATTCTAGTTTCCATCCCATGTTCTTATAAATAAATGCTTATAGAGACATCTTATCTTTTAAAAAAATATGTTACTAACATTGCCTGCCCACATACACTACTATGCAGTTATTACTGGCTTCTCTACAGGGATCCTCAAAATACAAATAAGAAAAAATCCATGCAGATTTTCTCCCCTCACCCCCCACGCACTTCCTCAATATGTGCCAGAAGACAGAAAGTAACAAGAACATAATCACTCTCCAGACTTCTATAAATGGTCCTGAGCAGTTTCAGGACACAACAGATCCATTTGTAGTGTTTTATATCCTCAATTAATTTACTATTTGAACAACATTCTCAGTCACACAAGAAACGAGTCATGGGCTGGGAAAAGGAAAGGTTTGAATGTTACATTATGAGGAGGAGGGTTGACCAAGAAAATCCAGTTCAATTTATGCCCCATGTTTGGCTTAGTACTCCTGTTTTTTTAGACAGTAATTTATTAATATCAATAATTACAATGGAAAGCTACTACAGACTAAAAAAATAAAATAATAAAAGGTGCAGAAAATAAAGACAGAGAAAAAATAAAAAATATGAATACAGTAAAAAAAAGAAATATATAACGAAATGGCTTCGCCTTCACCACAACTGTATTTTTAGTAACATCATCTTGTCTTAAAATATCATAAATAATCCCTTTTTCCCATATCTCATCTTTTATCTGTAAAGAAAGCTATAAAACCTTGCCTTTTCAATTTTGATGTCCAAAATACATCCCTTCTCCTCAGAGAGTAAAATTATAGTTTTCTTCCAAACTCCTTTGTTCTCACTGTGCCTTGCAATGGGTTGGCTTCCTAGCACTGTATTCCTCCTCATTAATTTCTTCACTGATACTCAATGAAGTATCTTTTGCTCTTAAACACAAACCATTTCTCCTTTATTATGGGAAATGCACACTAAAAGTAGAACCAATACAGCTGATTGGGCTTGGAGCCCTTTTGGAGTTTAGTCAGTTGATCATCACACAAAACCTTGTTATTCAAAATCAACCTGGTCAATAGCAATGAAACACTGGATAAAAAGGAACTGAAAAGTTTTGCTAAAATTAGAAACAAATGAGGAAATTCCTCAGGGGACTATTCCACTGTTCAGGTAGTCCTTGACTTACATCCATTCATTTAGTGACTATTCAAAGTTATAACAGCACCAAAACCAGGTAACTTATAACCATTTTTCACACTTAGGACTGCTGCAGCTTCCTCATGGTCACGTGATCAAAATTTGGACACCTGGCAACTGGTGTATTTTTGTGACAGTTGCAACGTCCCAGACCCTTTGATCATTTTTTGCAAACTTCTGACAAGCAAAATAAATGGGGAAGCCAGATTCACTTAATCATGTTATTAACTGCAGTTTTACCTAAAACAACTTATGTAACAACTGCCTTGCTTAGCAACAAAAATATTGGCTCAGCTGTGGTTGTAAATTGACTACCTGATTGGATTAGCAATCTCCAGAAGAAAGCCAAAAAGTTATAATATTGCAGATTACATCTCGGTCAAAAACACAACAGAGGAATGACACTGAAGCAACATGATTCGATGTTCACAGGTTGGAATAATGTCATTAGTTCTTTCACATGATTTACTGAGGGGTTTTCCCCCTTTACTAGTACGAGTAATTATACAAGAATTAGATACTGTTAATGGCAGCACCCATTTTTATTTTGCTTTATTTTGCAGGCTGCTTAGACAATTGCAGTTTACGAAGTAATTAATAGGATAACAAATAAACAACTCAAAATTGCTATGCCTGACATCAGACAAACATGCACCACTTAAAAAAAAATGAGGCATAATGAACATCTGACAAGGTTATTACAAAGGGAACAAACTGAGGAAGTGATCCTGCTGTACAAGCAGTCCCAGGACAGACCAAGAAGCTCAGGCAGAGACAAGTACTCATTTGCCTTGAAAATAATGGTTGCCTGGAAGAAAATGCACATACCTGAGACCTGTTGTGTCTCATGAAAAAAAATATCTTAGCTTTTTGAGCCCAGCCAGTTCTCCAGATTTACCCCAAAGTAGCTGTCAAATTGCCAATGTACACAGAGGTGATGTCCAAGTGTCAGAAGGTTAGATTACTTTGACACACAACTGTAATCACACATTGCAACTTAAATACAGGAAATCTAAGGCTTATGATGCAGCAATCCTGCTGAAGCTAACTAAGCAGGTTCAGGATTGGCCATCCTTTGTTCCATAAGAGGACAGCAAAAATATCAACGAAGTGTGTAAAATCACCCAGGACTACACACAGAACGGCACTGACTGTATCTCTAACTCAGCTGATTGTATTCACGTACTTAAAAGGTGGCTTGTGAAGCAAAATGGAGGGAAGGGCATCTGTGGGGCCTTCTCTCTGTGGGGCCTCAAATATATTCCCAAGCCAACATCTGGCTGAGGGTCATTTTATGTGACTTTACCCTGACAAGCACAAAGAAACACGTTGAGAATGAAGAGTCCCTTGGGAGTTGGGCAGCATATAAATATGAACAAAATAAATAAATAAAATAAATAACATTTGCATACAGACACACACACACACACACACACACAGAGAGAGAGAGAGAGAGAGAGAGGGAGAGAGGGAGAGAGAGAGAGAGAGACTGTCTGTCTGGTACAACCACGTCTGTCTTACAAAACTATCAGCCTCAGGCATCGAAACGCTGTTTTGCCTCATCTTCAATCTACCGCAGCTTTGTCTTTATGAGATTTAATATTCTTTGTTGTCCTACCTAGAATACTCAGGGAAGCATATGAGCTTTTTATAAGGCCTTTTGATTATATTCCAGCTGTTTCCTAAGTCATTTGGTTTTCCTCCAAACAATTAGAATAACTTATACTTTAAAAGGAAGTTTTACTATCAACCCTATTTCTGGGCTTATTATGAGGAGAAGGGGTGGAAAGTCTAAACTTGGTGGTTCAGGCAGCTAATGCCTCCTTAATTACTATCAACTGCCTGCAATTAGTGCAGGTTCGAGTCCCACC